>JANHFR010005170.1:57641-72201 GCA_032468015.1 Mimophis mahfalensis | reverse complement strand
CCAAGAAGAATTCCATCCAACCACCCCTCTCAACACGTAACAAATCACATTCACCAATCCCCCCATTGCTGGTTGGCACGCATCTGGGTGCCCACCTTGTGACATGACCTTGAACCAGCCTAAGAATGTTGAGACGGTTAGAACCCTCCCTAGTATGATTGGCGGTTCAAAAGCTAAAGTCATCCCGGGATGCATCAGGAGGAGGATAAGGCTTTTGGAACTGACAGGAGCAATGCATGACCAGAGCTGCCATCTGTCAGAAAGACAGAAAGATACTACATTTTTAACCACAATATCTATTTAATATAGTGTGCACTTTTCAACAACATTTCCTCATCATGTTGCCCATCTCTTTATTTCTCATTGTCATTTCTCATCTTAAAAATGATATAAACAATTTGGTTCAGCAACAGTCCAAACACTTTTTTTAGTCAAAATGGCAGAGGTTGTATATACTGTCCTAATTTAAAACAGTTGAGTAGTCCAGTTCTTCTTGTCTCCAGTATAACTTTATCTTATTGAAGCTTTCTGATTTCTAAATCAATTTAGAGATTACTGATCTCTAAATTAATCCTTCGCAGATATCTAAGTATTTTGCAGACATTTGACCTTGTCTATTGGATGTCATCCCATAATAATTTTAGGTGGTTACATTTTCAAAGTCCCAACTAGTATGAAGGGACTGATTTTTCTACAACCTAAGTGCGGGAGTCAATAGACAGTGTGTTAATAGAATTATACCAGCTATCAAAGGCAATCTTTGGAGACAAAAATAAATCCAATTTAAGAAGGCTTCTGTGAGCTACTGCCAAGGATGAGATCAAATGTGTCCCTAATTGAGTTTTCAGCAAGTTGCACTGATAGATTTTCATACTGCCATAAGAAATATTTGCTTCCTTCTTATGTTCTGGCCAACAGCAGTGGTAGATGATCCAAAGAAAGAGAGAGCCACTTGGTATTTCTTCTTAGTTAAGAACATGGTATATTTTCCTATGTTGGCCTAATTCTCCCAGCATACATAGCAGACCAAGAGGCATTCTATCTTTTTATATGGATATATACTTATGAATATATTTTGAAATGTTAAATAGGTATAGATTGTTATTTCTTACATGATTTTGTTGTTGGTTCAATTCAGTTCAAAAAGCAAGTTAAACATGATGCACTAAACTGCAAATTCTTGACTTCCTTCAATAATTAGTCTATACAGTGCATGTTGCAGTAATTCGAACAAGATGTAACATGAACATTTCTGCTTGGTGTGGTTTGGTGTGGTGTGATGTGATGTGGTATGTTTACAGTGTCCAAAACAGGGCAGCTAGCTGTGTACACTTGAGCCTCCAGAGTAGGTAACAGAAATGAAATAAGACTTCATAAAACTGTGTTCCTACTTTTTCACATGAGTACAACTCCTTCCAAACCTGGAGTTGTCTGCCGTCAATTTGCTATTTCTTTATCATTATAGGATTTAGCTTTGGTTTACTAATTTAAAAAATGGAGTTGGATATTACAGGTATTGCATGCTAGTGGTAATGATACCCAACCCAAATTTATTTTCCCTGTTTATTTTACTCAGCATTTCATATAAATATTATTCAAAAAGAGTAATAGAATGGATCTCCTGGTGGATTTCACAATCTAGCAGTCATGAATACAACATAATTCTCCAAAGCTACCCTTTAAAAATGACCTTGGTTGTAGGCACAAAATCACTAAAAATCTCTTACTTCAACTTTAAATTGATTCGGCTGGGTACCAGGCACCAAGAATTCTGGAAAGAGCAACTAAGTTGTAATCCCTATTTTTCCCTCAATAGGTCAGCAAAGGAAACAAGCTCTGATGTTTCATTGCCCAAAACAACAAAAACTGCTGATGGAGGTAACAAAAGCAGTGTTGTGCCCTTATAATGTAAGCTCTGCTACTTTTGTATGTGGATCATGACAACCGAAGCAGAATTGTTTTGATATTGACCTACCATGTCAGGCCTAAGCACAAAGATGACCCAGTGAAATCCAATTGAGTTCAGTTCTTTATTTGCTTACAGCTAGTAGACACAATCTTATCAGACTAAAGTTATAACCTAACAATCAGATATCTTTTTCAATCTGAGAGAAACATGAGAGCGGAGTGGTTATAAATTGCACTTCTTGCAACAAAAAATGCAATCTATTTAGTAAAATAAAAAGTCAGAAGTGTATGCATTCTCTTGCTGCAAAATTAGATGTATACATATTTTTTTTTTACACAATTGCCCCTGTTCTATGTCATGGATTTTGAATAATAAACCAGGCTGCAAAAATAACAGAAATGGGTAGATATTACATCTACTTATGGGACTATCTCTTCCTGATGGTGCATGCTCGAACGGCTACATTAGATAAAGTAGGTAAACTCCAGGTCTTCTCCCTTAGGGGGAACTCCCCAAGTTCCACCTGAATTGACCCTTGGAGATACAACTTTCCATTGCCCCAATCTTTTAGAATAATATCCCACCTGAGATCTAAGGGATCCCTACCTACTTAGATTTCCAGAGGGCCATGAAGTCCTGGATCTTCTCCAGGTATTGAGTTAGGGTGAAAGTTGAGTTGGGGGATCATTGGTCAGGAACTTGGGGATACCTGAAGTGGTTTTGGTTTTAGTTATGTGTGTATGGTTTGTGGTGAGTCACCTAGAATGATTACATGAGATAGACAGCAGTATAAGGAAGAAAAGGGGGGAGGGAGAGAGGAAGTTTAGTTTATCATTAACCGTTCAGCATGTTTATTATCTCATATTGATGTTTGATAAACATAGGTGCCCTGTATGTACTGGATTCTTCAGTCAAATGAATCCTCACTTTTATATATTTTGTTTGTACAATTAATAAAAAGAAACACAGTAGAAAAGAGAATGGGTTTGAGTATGGAGGGCAGTGTCTTCAGTTTCATCTTACCTCTGGAAGGGAAGAAAGGGAAATAAAATGGAGACAGAATAACACTAAACTGGTTATACTGAGCAAAATCAAAAGGAAAAAGAGCACGGTAGGATGACGATTTTTATTGGAAATATTAATGTGATAGAGCATTCAATTACTAGATGTCATAAACAGAGAAACATTAGCATATTTTTTTTTTAGGCAAATGAGAATGTTACTGAAAAGGTACCTGCTTGAGTGTTGTGGAAGACAAACATATAGTTTATTTAAAAAAACCTTAATTGCTCTCCAAAAATCCTTGCAAGCAGCTTTGTAGAACTAATACAAATAATGTATGAACATTTAGTGCCAAAATTGTTAATGATTGCAGGATGTTTCGGGATTCAAAAGGACAAATAAAAAGTGGGAAAGTCTATTTCAGCATGTACAACTGGAAAAAAAGATGTATGGACATTAAAATTTTGTGAAAGGCTAAAGAATGCATCGGCTTTATAATTCGAGAAGAAGGCATTAAAAAGAGAATGGTGGTAGGTTTAATATTTAAGAGCATTTGAAATTGCTAAAGCTGTTGCTGGAGATACCGCAGAACTGCAATTAGAATAAAAGCCTTGGTGAAAAATCTTAACTAATATAAAAAAGAAAGAACCAGGAAATGGCCAAGATAAACTGTAATATTGTTGTGGCAGAGGTTCACATATATCAAATCAATGCAGTTTTAAAGGGCTAATGTTAGATATTTGAATTATTTGGGCACGAAATTCGAGCCAGCCCATTGGCTAATGGGCTGGGCTCAACTATATATAAGGGGACAAGTTTTGCCCAGCCAGTTGCTGGGTCTCACTTTAAATAAAAGAGTTGTTGCGTCGAATCTCTCTCTGGCTTCCCGAGTGCTTATTCCCCAGATCTAACACTGGCGATGAGGATGGGATTTTGAGGCACGAGCCAGCACGACCCAGCCAGTTCAGGAGTACCAAGCCAAGCCATGGCTGCATACACTCCACCGCCGCCATTCCAGCCGAAGACGGAGAAGTGGGATGACTACATGACTACGAGCTCGGTGGCGTCTTGGATGACCACAAACGGGCAATCTTTCTCATGTATTGCAGCAATGCCATTTTTAACATTGCAAAGGCTCTGGCGAGCCCAACCCCGGTGATGTCGATGTCCTGGACAGACCTGCACTACTCCCAGTGCCATCCAGATACCTACACTGGATCGAATTCTGGCAGCGGGTCCAATTGAAAGGTGAATCGATCAACGATTTCATCGCCACGCTGCGAGAAGCCGTCATACCCGCCAAGTTCCGAGACCTCGATGAGGCCCTCATAGAGCAGGTGATCCGGAGAGTTAGAGAGATCTGCCTGCGGCGGAGACTTCTAGCCCACCAGGACCTGACCCTGACGGTCGCCCCAGATGAGGCATGGGCACATGAAGCATCCTTGTCTGCTGCGACTGCCCTACAGCGACCCCCGAGACATCGAGCATGGCTAAACCTGCCACCATGCACCACGAAGATGCCACATCAGAAGAGGACGCAGCCAGAGGATGATGTGTATGCAACTGAGGGGGAGACTAGGGTGGATCGAAGACCCCGCAGCTGCGCCAGTTGTGGCGGGCCACACCAACGGTCCAACTGCTGGTTCCGGGAAGCGATTTGCCACCACTGTAACAAGCGGGGGCATATCGCTCAAAACTGGAAGAATGAAGAAATACTATCAGAAGATAGTGTGATAAGGAAAATTCCTTGTTGCTAATTATGAAGTTGTGTCCAACCCATCGCGACCCCATGTACAATGTTCCTCCAAGCCTTCCTGTCCTCTACCATCCCCCAGAGTCCATTTAAGCTCACACTGACTGCTTCAGTGACTCCATCCACCCACCTCATTTTTTTTTACTCATGTAACATTTAAAATATAATTAAAAAATATATTAAAAAGAAATATTAAATTGTAGGACAAAAAGCATTTTTCTCTTGAAGTCAGACTTCAAGAAAAAAATTGCTTTCTGTCCTACAAACTTTGGATAGATTTTTGGAACCTAAAAGTAAAGCAAGAAGATTGTTTTAAACACTTTGTTTACACAAAGCAGCTCTAAATCATACTTAAATCCTTGTAGTATTTGCAAGCCAAAATATTGCGAAGTTTGTTATGGAACTATTTCAGTATCACTATGCATATTCCTAATGTCTAAGCAGACTCTCAGCCATCCAGGTCATGGTTGTCCCAAAGGTACTTATTTCAAGAAGCAACTGGACTTTTTTGTTTTTGTTTTTGAATGTCTTCAAAGAAAAACAAGAAAGTCCATTTGCCTCTTGAACAAAACACATTTGGGATATGTAGATTCCAACTCAATAATTGCAGCCCTGCTCCATCTAGTTCTGATCATAGACTAACAAACAAAGTTTCTGGATTCTGTTAATGGCAAAAGAGTCTCAGAGCACGAATGCAGAGAATTAAAACAAGCTACAGATGTTAAACACTAAGTATGAGCAATGGATCGCAAGAGGTATATTGCATTGGGAGAGATGTGGGGGAAATGAACATTGCATTTGAATTAGGAGATAAAAGTTCTGAATCAGATTCACCCCTGTAATGATCATGGTTCTGAGCTACAGTAAAGATTTAGTTTCCAGCTACAGTGGAACCTCGGTTTACAACCACAATTGGTTCCATAACTTTGGTTGTAAACCGAGTTGGTTGTCAACTGAAACACATTTTCCCATTGGATTGTGAGGAAATACAATTAATCTGTTCCAGACCCCTATGAACTTTATGGTTTTTAAAAGATTTTGAAGCACACAAATACAGTACTGTAGTTAAATATGCCACAGAATGCACAGTATAACAGTGAAATCCTTTAATACAAACACTGAGAAAACCATGAACAACAGAGAAAACTGTTCAGTCGGTTGATTCTGAGTGAGAGAGAGGTTGCTGTTTTGCGGGAGAGTCTGCCTCTGTGATGGAAGGATGTTGTCCTTCAGGTGTTTTCTCTCTTGAGATTTCTTTGTCCTCAGGAAGTTTGGTTGTGAACTGAGTCAAACTTTTAGCTGATTTTTGGGTTGTAAACTGAATTGGTTGTAAACTGAAGCATTTGTAAACCGAGGTTCCACTGTATGCTGTTTGAGTCTCTGAGAAGCTTCAGCCAAGTTTGGTATGATTTAAACTTACAGTTGAAATCAGGTAAGAACTATGGTAGGTCCTGACTCAGTCAACAAAAAGTTTTATGGAAGAGCTACACTAAGAAGTTAGAGTTACTGAGTTATTTTCATTGTTGTTGTTAGTTGCAAAGTCATGTCTGACACATTGTGACCCCATGTACAATGTTCCTCCAGGCCTTCCTATCCTCTACCACCCCACAGAGTCCATTTAAGTTCACACCAACTCACCACTCTGTCATCACCTTCTTCTTCTGCCCTCAATTTTTCCCAACATTAGGCTCTTCTCCAGTGAGTCCTTCCTTCTCATTTGGTGGCCAAAGTATTTAAGTTTCATTTTCAAGATTTGGCCTTCTAAAGAGCAGTCAGTGTTGATCTCCTCTAGGACTGACTGGTTTGATCATCTTGCAAGGGACTCACAGGAGTCTTTTCCAACACCATAGTTCAAACGCCTCAGTTCTTTGACCCTCAGCCTTTCTAATGGTCCAACTTTCACAGCCATACATTGCAACTGGGAAAACCATTGCCTTGACTATTTTTTTCATACATAAAGTCAGTTGAAGTTCATGTGAAGGGGGACAATGTCCATCATCTGATCACAACCTATCAATTTCTGTGATAGGTTTGATCTAAGTTTCCCATGTGATAAGAAGCTATTAGTTAATCTTGAAATAATTCAAAGTAAGAGATTCAAATGTTCCAAAAGAGATACCAGGACAATATCTACATTTTTCAACTTACAACAGATATAGCTATGGGTGAAAATGGTCTCCTCATGCAAGCTTTCAATGAAATCTTTAATCAATATGCCAACTTGTGTTAAATGCACGAAATTTTGTACTAAATTTCCTGTTAGGAATCAACAGTTTATAAAACCTGATTGGTTCAATCTTGATGGTTCCCATTCTAAAAGGACACTATGCTCAATTATGCATCTGGCTCAGAGCCATCCTACTTGAAGAACATGTGTCAACATGTTAAAACTCAGATATGGTTAAAAAAAAATAGTTTCTGTGAAATTCCACTATATCGGTTCAATTTGAACAGAAAGATTGAAGTTCCACTATATAAATTCAATCTGATCAATCTGATCCTGTCAGAGAAAGGACTCAGTCATGCTGGAATACTATATCTGGTATACAGAAGGAACAAGGTTTTTTATTTTTATTTCCATTTCACACTCCCATCTCAGCTTCAGTGTGGTAAGATTTCTATGCCAATTTAATTGCTAATTCCCACCAGGGATTTATGCAGAAGCAAACCACTGGTTGAGAAAAATGGTGAAGTACAATCTGGGTTCAGAATAAATGTTTTATTCTACATCATCACATAGTGAATTTTGTAGCTAAAAGAAAACAATGGGTTGATCTTAGTGCAATATTTAATTTTACAAGTAGAAATACTTTAAAGAACACTGGCTGAGCTAAATATGGAACCTACTCTCTGATACCTGGTTAAAGATCTTTGTCCAAGTACATACAGCTAAGTTCATATCTGAGTTAATGGCTCTTTAACCAGAACATAGCTAGCTATAAAAATGTTTCTTTTTTGTTTTTTGTTTTTTTTTAGTAATCTGGACTACTACACTTTTCCCAGATCAATTGGCAATTATAATTTCAAAATTGCCCTCCCTTCATCATGAACTATCACAGCCTCTTTAGACTGAAGTAGTCTATATGGATCATTAGAATTTGTCCCATTGTACATTGCCTATTTCACTATTTCTCTTCTCTAATTCATCAGCTTTGTTAGACCTACTATTTATTTATTTATATTTATATTTATTTATTTATAGTTGAATTTATATACCGCCGTATTCCAAAATTTATTTATTCTTTTATTTATTTTAATCCCATTTATATGCCAAAATGGACTCAGGGCGGTGTACAGGGCATTAAAAACATAAAATACAAAAGTTAAAATAGACTAAATTAGACACGCCCTAACAAACAATGACCCACACACACACTTAATCCAGGCCGGCTAATGCAAAGAGCCAGGTCTTCAACTCCTTTCGAAAGGAGCAGAGATCAGGGGCCGTTCAAAGGTCCGCCGGCAGCTGGTTCCACCAGGTGGGGGCTCCCACGGAGAAAGCTCTCCCCCTGGGCTCCACCCGACAACACTCTGTAATCAGCGGCACCTGTAGGAGACCCTCCCTATGTGAGTGGACTGGGCGGTGGGATGCTGGCAGCAGGTGTCCCCTCAGATATTCCGGACCCAAGCCATTCAGGGCTTTATAGGTTAACACCAGCACCTAGTAATTAAATGCAGCTCCACAGATTTTTTATTCAGACTTATCAATACTGTATCTCCAGCACATTAAGTCCTCCAAATGAATTCACTGAAACGTTTTCCTTAATATTTGAATCTAAGATCCAGGAAGCTATCTAGAAACTACCACAATTTCTAGTGTTTATCTTGCACACACAAAAAATGTATTCCCTTCAGCACTTGACTGCAGGGTTGACTGGTAATTGTCACATTGATAATGTTAGCTAACTTTCTAACCTTTTGGTGAATGTTCAATTAAATTTTATTGTGTAGCAGTTAACAGACAGCTATCATATTACAAAATTCTTCTCATGATACGCTAAATAGTCATGTTGGGATTTCCATCATCAAAAGTGCAACTCTGCCAGCGTTTCCACAGTGTTTGAAACCAGGACTTGAATATACATTATTTATGGAGTCACATTGCTGGTCACCTGCTGAAGCTCACCCTGCAACAGCGGAATACTGTTGCTTTCTAAGTAGATGTTCATTCTTCATTGGCAAGGGACAGCAAATGTGAAAACATGCATAGCAAGACAGCCTTATGATTTACGTACTAGAGTCCAGTGTATAAAATAATTAAGCTTTGTGTTGTTTCATGTTCCATTATTTCTGCATCATCATGATTTTCATTGAGCGCCTGTTTTTCAAATCCTATTGTTTTTTGGGTTTTTTTCATAATTTCTTCCCTTTTCTGAAGGCATTGGGGGATTGGGTCCAGCAGAAAAGCAAGAAAGCTTATAAGTCAGGTAGGGTCTTCCTAGCAAGGAGAAAGCTGAGGAAAAGTCTCCAAATTGTTCTCAGCAAAATTCACACAAGCATTCAAAGCCACATTTTTGCTTGAGAGATAAAATATACTTCTGGAGAATGATGACATGAGTGGGGTTAATATTTAAGTGGTATGTATAACATGTTGAATGGGCAGGTATTTTGATAAAGTGGAAAGAATGAGGGGAGACAGAAACAAAGTTAGAAGTCTAACTTTATAGAGGAAGTATTCTTGAGACTGATCCTTGGATAAAAGCAAACAAAAATAACCTTTATTTAGGAAGTACCTTTGTGATAAAAGGCTTAAGTTACTTAAATCTCTCTATAGCTAAGAGCTGGAGTGTGCTCTCTTCCATTATGAAGAGAGAGCAAGTCAGGTAAGTACCTGAATTGTGCAGGTCAGAGTAAAAAGAGAAAGAGAACTGAAGTGGGAGAAGAAACTGATGAAAACTCAGAGAATATCAGCTGAACTAATGGGATACATATAATACAGAGATTTACAAAACCTTTCAGAAAAAAAAAAAAGAAAAAAAAACCTGCCAACAACCTGGAGATAACAAGGGCTAACTATTTCTATATCTCTTACTTATCGCAATGTATAGAGGCAGAATGCTTGCACAAGTGAAGTTTTCAGCAGGTTACATGCATCAGCATGGAGTTGGGGCAACTGAATGGAGCTGAGCATTTACTGGCCAGATGCTCTTCCTGACACCTAAGAGAAACTCATAGTAGGGTGTTTTTTGTTTTGTTTTGTTTTGTTTTGTTTCGTTTTGCACCTAGTGAGAGAAATATTTGCCTCTACCTAGAATCAAACTTACAGCCTCCTGATTATGAGGTGAGGGCTTCACCTCTAGGCCAGCACACCACTCAAATGTGGAGTATATTTATTTATGTGTTTCTTGGTCAACATCCTGGTTTCCCTTCAGGAATCAAGGTATTGTACACAGAATGGTTGTGGGGATAGCTCAGATTTAAGTCTCCCTTGTCACCAAATTTTGCTGGTCAGCTATCAATGTGTTAACCACTGTCTCTAGGCAGAATAACAGTCTCCACTGTACCTTATCTCTGGAATGTGTTATGCACTTACACACATATTGCACACATGGAGAAAGTCTAACTTACTTTCCTCCCTTTTGTTCTTGACTTTCAACCTGTACAGACAGGTTGAGTTCCACCTAGCCCAATTAAGAGCAGTTTTCTACAATCATATGAACGAGAGACAGAGAAAAAAAATGCCACTAAGAATCTCTCAGATGTAAATGCCTAAAAGAGACCTGATTATGTGTGGAATGCAAAGAGTTCACTTTGAACAATGTGAAATTGGGGGAATTATTATTTTGCATCAGTGTTAACCTATGCAGGTCGTGGGAAGTTAACATCCTTTGACACCTGTATTGCTTATCCAGCACTCATGGAACAGAATATGAAAACCTAGAACAAGCTTGTATAATTTAAAAGCCTGATTCATTGCCATATACTTAGGCTCATTTCACTGCCTGAGTGGTGTAATAGTAGGTAATAGATATGGCTCTACATCTACTTTGAGATTGTTCCAAAAGTTAAGTGCAGAATTAACTTTCACGGCTCACTTTATAGCTTCCTGTTACTAAACATCCACTGAATCTGAAGCAACCTTTGCGGTGGCTGTTTGCCATTTTTCATTAGGTAAAGGATGTACAGGTATGTATAGTCTGACACAATACAATGTATCAAAATGATGTGTCTTTCTAGTTTAGATCTGTATGGCAGCTCAAGTGACAAGTTATGCCTATCCACAAGAATGGAGTCATGTAATTTCTGAAGAACATGTCTCACTGCAGTATGAATTAGCTTTTGTGTTTCTTAGCTAAAAATACCGTCAGTCATTTGGCTTTTGCAGTGGAATTTGAGCTGGCTGCCTCTAATACAGAAGCAGCGGGGAGTATCTCTACAAAGTTGGCTGATTTATGAGACATCATTGGTCAGCCTTGTTTTTCATGTAATAATGAGCAGCAAGAGAAAAAGATAGAAATCTTTTATGGTGAAAGATTAATATAATTAAAAGTTGTGTCAACACTGGGGGCTGATATTAGGATGTCTGTGTGGTAGTTCAGCTTTAGTGTTTGAATTTCAAATTACAAAATTATTACTATCCTCTGCATTCTCAGTATTGTTTTGGAATAAAAATCAATAAGTATTGCATAAAGCAATTTATTATGAAAAAAGTGTAATGCTGATACTTTCAAACAATCACAGTAAAAGCATCAGCCCTGTTAGTTGATGGTACAAAGCTACACAGATGTACATGGGATAAAACTGAATAAATAGCAACAGTAATAGCACTTAGACTTATATGCCACTTCACAGTGCTTTTTCAGGCCCCTCTAAGTGGTTTACAGAGTCAGCATATTGCCCCCAACAATCTGGCTCCTCATTTTACCGACCTTGGAAAGGTGGAAGGCTGAGTCAACTTGGTGAGATGTGAACTACCAAATTGCAGTCAGCTGGCAGTCAGCAGAAGTAGCCTGCAGTGCTGCATTCTAACCACTGACATTGAACAAAGTATATTATTCCTGTAATATGATAATTAGGATGGTTCCTGAATGTGGCAATGCTAAATATCCACTTGAGATTCAATAACTTTAGAGGGCTTAATGTCTTAACAGTGTGATCATTTCTATATTCTACAGAGTGATTTTTTCCAGATTACCAACAACTGGCTCATTTTCTAACTGGCCCATTTTTTCCAGATGACCAACAACTGACCATACCCGTCAAGTTTAAATTTTTAAAAAAGGGAAATTTTCCCCATGTGTGCCCTGCCCCCCAAACATGCATGCACAACCCCATGTGCATGCAACTACACATGCATGTGCAACTGCCCGCCACCCCCTCATGCACACATACACACTCTCCCTACCCTGAGCCAAAAATGCCCCTTCAAGCTCAGCTTCTGCACATCTTTCCGTGACTCCAGAGGGTGGGGTGGTAGTGGAATGGGCTGCTTCACACACACACCACCCACTGGAATCACAGAAAAACACTATGTGCAGAAGCAGAGAGATTGAAGGGGACACCGCTTCAATCTCTCCACTACTGAATGTCACGTTTTTCCACAATTCCAGAGGGTGTGTGTGTGTGTGTGAAGCAGCGCATTCCACCCCACCCCCACCCTCTGGAATTGCAGATAAAGAAAAACACACAGAAGCTGAGCTTCAAGGGGTGTTTCCCCGCTCAGGGGATAGTGCGTGCGTGTGCGGGGGGTAGGGGAGTGTGGAGGGGTTGGGAGAGCTCAGAGCTCGATGGAATATGGGAAATTTCCCAAAAATACTGGACAGCAGGAAAGAGGGTAAAATGCGGGAAACTCCTGGCCAAAACGGGAGACTTGATAGCTGTGGCCTTTACTAACTTACATTCAAACAAAATACTTTGCAGTTATATCCTTTCGTCTGCTGACTTCTGTAGCACTTTCATTTTCATGCATCTATTGTTATATTTCTATGAAAACATAGAAAACTTCCATCAGTTAACCAGCATTTGTTTTTTTGGTTACAAACTGCACAATGACAGTGTGTACTGTACAACCAAAGTGTATTGTACTCCATGTATTCCTTGTCCTATATTGCATCTAAGCCTGCATATGCCATGAGATTTCTTTTCAAAAAAGAGAGTGTCACCCATTAACCTATTATCCAGTACTGCTAAACTTCCAGATATTCAAAGTAATGTGATAATTTTTTGAAGCAAAAAAACCCCCTTCATTTTCTTTGGGAGGTAAAATGCTAAGAGGGGGATGGTGAAATACTGGTTTAGCTCTCAGATAGCTCTGAGATTAAGAAGTTGATAGGTATCTTGGAGACAAACTGTAAGAAGCATTCCACATGCAGTGTTAGGTTTAGCACAAGTTAACTGTCAAGATGCCTGCTGTACTACTTCCAAGATATGAAATATGATGAGGGTGCTATGGCAAAAGGCTCAAAAATGTTTAATGTTTAAATCTTGTATGCAGTAATAATCTAGTATGGCAGCTAAGGCGTTGGGCTTGAACCCACATCCAACTGTCCACACAACCACAGAGGTCATTGGAGGACTTTAATACAGCCATAGGCATAAATATGGGGAAGCAGCTGCACGCTTTGAGGTGCAAAAAGATAGGTATAGGATTGCAACCAGCAAAACAACTAATCGACATATAAATATATCAATAACAGCAACATGTTTCCCTTTTTTTTGTCCTCTATGATTTCTCTAAAACAGGGAGTCAAACTCAAGCTGTCACACTGGTGTCACGTGATGTATCAGGACTTTTTCCCCCTTCACTAAACCGGGCGTGGGTGTGGCCAGCATGTGATGCATCCGGCCTGTGTTTCATGAGTTTGACAGCCCTGCTCTAAAGCAACTGATAACTTAAGCGGGCTTTGGTCTCTCTGCAATTTGAATGTCTGTAACAGTTGGCTGGACTGGAGCCAGCAAAAATCTCTTATGATAGTCTTCATTACTATTCATAGAGAGAAGCAATAGATCTTGACAAATATTTTTTAGCTTTTACACATTATGAAATTATTATGCAGAAGGAGCATATTATATTTGAACGCAGCAAAGGTTTGTTGCAAGTGAATCATCAATATTAATTTTGCAAATGATTTGTTCTGGTAGTTACAGTGTTTATGTCATTAAAAGGTTGATATAACATCTTTATGCAGAAGTACTGTGGCACCTTTGGGACTGAACAAGCTTATTTTTTTCTTTCTCCACTGTTGTATGCAACGGCCTACTTCATCAAATGCAAGAAGCAGACGGGGGAGGTGATAGATTTAATGTGCTGAATAAAAGCGGGGTTCTCTCAAGTGATTCTTGCCATCCTGCACAGAGATAAGTAATTTCTTCCTCATTATACTTTGTATGGAAATGTAGCCTCCATTTTCTATGATCTGTACACAAATGAATACAATGGGCTGCAACCTGAAAAAAGGTGTGCATGGAGGCAGTGGTGGGATTCAAATAATTTAAGAACCAGTTCGCCCAGGGTCAGGTTGGCTGTCGTGGGAGACGTGGCCCATCCCCATCCTCCAGCTCTGCTAAACAAATCAGTTGTTAAATGAGGACTACTTCTAATCAACATCATTCATGAATCCTACCATTCCTAGCAGCTATTTTGACTTCTTTCTTGTTAAGTATTATTAACATGGTGTTGCAATTCTTCCCCCAGCAACATCCACTTGGGAAAGAATGCATAGAAGCTCTCCCACACAGTTCCTGATAATTGCTGTCTCCTGTATAATTATCTCCTTTCTTGCCTTCCTGAGGAACTCATGTGATATCCTGACCACCCACTCATTTAAACCCTATAAAATGTTTAACCATGCAACTTATTAGAGGTGGTGTAATGGTGGTGAAGGGGATGCAGTGGCTCAGTGGCTAAGACGCTGAGCTTGTCAATCAGAAAGGTCGGCAGTTCAGTGGTTCGAATC
>JANHFR010005169.1:35171-45514 GCA_032468015.1 Mimophis mahfalensis | reverse complement strand
CGACACTGCAACGTCCATAATTATGAGTCGGATTGCCAAGCGTCTGGATTTTGATCATGTGACCATGGAAATGCGGAAACAGTTGCAAGTGTGAAAAAGTTTTTTTTCAGTGCGGTTGTAACTTTGAATGGTCACTACATGAACTGTTGTAAGTTGAGGACTATGTGTAAAAGTTAACCCCCGTCATTGTAGGAAAAGATGCATTTGTTCATTCATGACAAACAATGGCCAGTGAAAAGACAACATAGACTGGAAGAACAATCTGTGTAGCATGCAAATGACACTAAACAACCGGATGGTTGCTTCATTTTGTCCGGGATAAACATGAAGCAGCAACTACACTTTTATTTCCTTTTAAAGTTTACTGCTTTTCTAGATGATGATGGCATGGGAAGTTTTAACCTTACACTTAAAACTGTCAACACTTTTTTCTTTGCCCTTTTGCTAAAATATTTATAGTTTTGGGGGATTTTTGCCTGTAATTTCATATTCTCTGTCGTTTTCCATAGCCAACATAAACCATGCTGTCAGTTTCTTTCTTAATTTAGACTTCCTTTTCTTTTCCCTTTTTATTTTTCTAAACTGTTTGGTTCCTTTAATAATCAAGCATTTGCACTGAAAACTTGAACCAGCTCTCTGGTTCCTCTGTTGTGGTTACTTTCATGTCCTTTGAAACGTATTATTTTGACTGATCTGTCAAGATTTCAAAACTTGCTGCCAACCTAAAACTTTCTGCAATCCCAAATAGAGTGAGCAAAGGCAGGCATTTCCTTTATTGCCAACAGGGGGCAGTGCATGTCCACTCTACTATAGAATTTTTACCTGCCTAACCTGAGAGAATAATGGTTCACCATAAAAGTAGTTTGCAATAATACATATCATCTCGGATTTTTATTATTATTGGTTTACAAAAAGGTACTGTATGTGAAAAAGTGGATTTTTCAGCAAAAGTTTTTTCTCTCTGGTAACGAACAACTCCTGCTGGATTTAGTTTCAGTTTTTGTTTAAAATGGCTAACAAAAGATAATAAGCAAATTAAAATGTGACATCAGTTTGTTATCTTATTCAGTTCCATCATTTTTATTCTTAGATGGAAGGTATTTTCTTGATTGCTGTGCACGAAGGCATGGAAGCAAACCTAGGAAGTTGTGTGGAGAGTTGTGTGGAATGAAGTAATCTGGAACCACCCTTGTCTCTGCTTTAATGGCTATTTCTATAACCATTATTAGTTATAACTTTGTTACCTCCAAATTAAAATAAGAGATAAAACAACACTGAATCTTAACCAGCAAAAAGCTTAAAAGGGGTTAACAAAACAGGTTAAAAAGTATTTACAAACTCCGTGCAAATTGTGCACAAACCTGAATAAGGATATATAAATTTAATTAATTAATTAATTAAGGATGGCCAAATAAAGCAGTCAATCAATACCTGGGCTATAGAATTCCTGACACACTGCCAAAGGGAATCTCATAAGGAGACACACCTATAGAGTATAGAAAGAAGTTATGAGTGTTTGTTTTTGAAAAGCCCCTACACATCCAAAAATGACTCTTCCATAGAAATCAGTGGTAATGCCAAGATTATATAGTAGTCCTTGTTTAGTGACTGCAATTGGGACCAGGAACTTGGTATTTAAGCAAAGCAATTTGTTCCAGGGTGGGGGGAGGATATATAACTATGACTGCGCTTACGATATTAGTTCAGCTTTTTTTTTTTTCCATAGCATCAAAAAATGACTCCATAAAACCAGATGACCCCAAACAAGTTTCTGGAACTTGACTCACAAGAAGCTAGGTAAAAGGACAAATCTTATTGCTTTCCCCCCCACCCCACTGGCTTTTGAAATACTCACCCGGACACTGGGTTAATTGTAGAGAATATTGATGTTTTGTATTTACATTCATTGGAGAGGAAGAGATTGCAAGAGAGTAAGGCAAGCACACAAAACATGTAATACATGTCCAAAGGAATGCATTGGCATGAGCAAGCTGTTTGCTTAGCACACTTGCGATAAGCTGCTGAGGAGCAAACAAAAGCCTTCAGTGTGAAACTGATTAGAGTCTTGTCAGTGATAAGCAGCAGCCCCAGATTCTAATTACGATTACAGAACTGAGTCTATTAACCTGCAGTTAGCAATTTTTAGACATGCATGCACTATGGAGAAAAGCAGCTTAGGAAGAGATAGGTTTAGGCAATCTTTCAGCTGGGGCAGGGAGAATGGGCCAGACAATACATAACTATAATGTCAAATGAATACACTGAAACCGAGTTGCTGCAAAAGTTATAAATGACTGCAAAATAATTTTTCACCCTAACTGCACATTGTCGCTGTCCAAGGCAGTCGCTAAACAAGGTCTACCTGTACATGGACTATTCAAAGTAATTTAGTCTATTGCCTTTGAGATTTTACAGTTCATAAAACCCATTGCTTACCACAGTGGTGGTGAACCTTTCTGGCACCGAGTGCCGAAAATGGGAGCGAGCGCACGAGCGCACCTGCACACCGGAAACCAAAAGATCACATGATTTTCCAGTTTCCAGTGCTTCTACGCATGCGTTCAAGACCAACCCGGAAGAGCAACGGGCGACAGCTCTGTGTGCCAAGAGAAATGGCTCTGAGTGCCACTTGTGGCACGCATGCCATAGGTTTGCCACCACTGGCTTACCATATAGGGCAACTGTGTTAAAATAAACATGTCAAAAAGATCAGAGATGATTAAATAATAATTTATTAACAGTATTTTCACAAACATTCTAAAGAAAATTTCAAAAGTCTCTAAACTTAAAATTTGTTCTCATTTGCAAAGTATTCCTTTAAAAAAGCAAGAAGAAAAAAAGTTTATCTTAAAGATTTGTGTCTTGGGACATATTTTCAATTCCTCTTTTGGTTTGAGTAACCCCCTCTTTAATGCTTACAGTATATATTCAACCATCTTCTCTTGCCAAGAGAAAGTAACTGAACATAAATTGATTTTTCACTTGTAAGTATGTAGAAGGGCACTAGAAATATTTTTCCCAAGTAACACCTTTTCAACTTTTAACCTGATAGCAGTTTTGCAAGTTCATTCAAATTATTTTGAAATACATTGAATTCAAAACCCACTGTTTTCCAGAACGAAACCCACCATGCAGTACAATTGTTAGCATGCACTTTGGTGATTATTTTTGTACTCCACGGTATGCATCTTCTCTGCCAACAAAGGGAGTCCCATTATGGTTTGATTAAAATGTACTCAAACATTTTATGACATTAATATTTATTGCTTTATATGAATACTGTATTGAAAGCCCAAGCATCCAGTTTACACACAAATTATACAATTATATACCGTTTCACAATGGCAGTGAGCACTCTTTACAATCTACAAAAATCTACTTTACAGAAATTTAAAAATTCTAAATATCAAAAAGGTACAGTTGAAGAAACAGGTATAAATTTGGCAGCCAGTAAATGTGACTGGGAGGTTATATTTTGAGTGTTTTTACACATCGATGTCTGAAAAATATAATGTGATGTATTTAAAGCAGTAATTGTGCTTTGAGCTGGTTTTGGAAAGGAAGTGTTAACACTGGCTGTCAAAGTGGCATGTTCAAAAATATTTAGTTCACAAATGGTAGCCATTCAGTTCTGATACATAACTAAGACATGCAATGCTGCAGCATTTCATATCAGTCTGATTTCCTACTATAAAACCATTATGTAATGTCAGAAATTTTCTCAGTTCACAGAAACTATCTTCTCAGGTTTGCAAACATTCCTGCTACAAAAGAAAAAAAAAGCTGAAGGTATTATTTTGAAATCTGTTCTCAACACAATTTTTCAACAGTAAAGTGGGAACCTTCCACACACCTCAGAAATGTACAAAAAGCGTTGTTAGAACAGAACTCTTGGAATGTATTTGACCTGGTACTTTCAACAACATTTGCATCTTTTAGGCTATCAGATGGGCCTAATTTTATTTGGTTTATCCGGGGGTAAAAATGTTTTCTTGTATGAACAAACTTGGTTGCTTCTGTCTGGAACAGAAAATGTATCTAAAGTGTAAACATAGATTTTCTTTAGATTTGTATATTATCAAGTATCCATTATATGCCAATGTGTAGTCAAATGAAAATCTGTAAACCAACCTGAAATTGAAGTGTTAAAAACCAAACCAAAACTGCTACAGCATTCAGGGGAATTAAAGGAAAGAGAGAGAGAAGTAATTAAATGTAGAATCTCCAAAAAATTGTCAGAATTAGAACTGCCTTCCAGTTTAAAAATTTTAATTCTAAATAATAAAAAACTATACACAGACCAGATTTGACCATACTGAAATTTCAGTGGCAAGCAGGACCTGAAGGAGCTTATATTTCACAGTAACAAGTACAAGTCCTTCAGGATTTAACTCACTGAGTTCAATTTACAGCCTGCTTCTCTTGGAAAACTAACAGTCCACTTTTATTACATAAAATTATTATTTATACAGTGTAAAACCAGGGCCTCGTGGAAAATACTGCCTCTAAGTGTATTAAAATTATTAGTCTTGTTCCATAGGTTCATCTGCAGATTCTGTGGCTTCATCGCTGTTTTCCACTGGGGTCTCTGATACAATTTCCGGAGTTTCACTAATATTTGAGCCCAATTCTTCTTTGTCACTGCTGTCAGCTTTGCTACTAAAAGATCCACTGTTCTCACTATTTGGAGAAGATGAGTCTTTCATTGCTTGAGTCTGGTCAGATTCTCCAATTTGATTATTCTCCTCAGAAACTTCTTTCTCAGTTAAGGAGACACTGTCTTTGTCTAGAACTTTTCTTTCTGGAAACACTTCTCTTGACATCATGAGAGATTCTGGAACACAGTTAAAATCTGTTATATAGTTGTTTAAAACAAAGCAACACTAAAAGTTTATACAGGTAATAATCATGAAAATACATCCCTTCTTGTGCTTTATGCCTCAGCAGGTGGCAGCATTTAGCTGACCTTGCTTAGTTAGGAACTTAAAGATGCTATAAGTTTTGGTTAGTTCTTGAATACGGAAACCCTTGGGAACTCCAAGTCTAGATTGCAAAATTGGAAGAGAGGGGAACCCTGGAAGGCAGCAGTGGCAAACTAATCCTGTAATACTACCAAGAAAACTGCATGATGCAACCAGATCATCTTGAGGGAACCTTTACTTGTATGGGAAAGTACAAAATCGATTAGAGATAGCAGGGAATGGTGCACTGCATGTGGTAGTCACAAGACACAGTTCTCTGCTTGTTACTCAGAGTGAGAAATTTAAATACACAAAATATTAGAACATATTTACAAGTAGGAAACTTGGCAATCAGAAATGGATTATTATATTCTGCTGCTCCACCAAGGACATCCTATTCTCCCCATGATCATGTGACACTAAATGAAATCCTTGTAAATTTCTTTGCTTTAATGATATTGCAAGATCAATTACGTGAGACAGTCCAACTAACCAATTTAACAATCTCCAGCTTAAGGAGACTAATTCTGATCCCACACATTATTTGTAGCTCCAGGTTGAACTGTGCAAAACTTGGTGCTGTCTGAGGCCCCCCCACCCTTTTTTTTTTTGGCAGACATTTCATTACCATACTAGGCAACATCATCATCAGTTCTAACAGACTCTCTCATTTTATATACTGGTGGCTTGTCCTGTCAATGTTGGTGGGAGTGGTCTTGGTGGTTCCTTGACTGAACCATTCGCTGTTAGCTTGTTTGGCAGTTCCTTGATTTTTTTACTTCTTGATAGTTGGTCTAATATTAGTCTTGATGTTAATCTCTGATGTTCTGGATGTTGATCGTGGATGAAGAGTTGTATGGGTCTTTTTGTTTCCTTTTCGATTTTTTGATTGTCTGTTTTAAATGGTATATAGATGTTATGTGCTTGTTGATGGCTGATTTATTTGAATGGAATTCTGACATTTTTTGACTTGGCTTGATTTAGAATGGCCAGTTGCCCAGTAGAAATTGGTTAAGTCTGTCCATGTGTTGTAAAATTAAGGAGTTTTGATCAAGTTTCTGACTGCTAGCTGCTGTTCATGAATGTGATCTGCTAGTCTTTTGCCTGTTTGTCCTACATAGTGGCTATTGAAGTCCTTACACTGTATGTTGTAGATGACTCCTGTTTTTATTTCTAGGGCTGCTAGGCCTTTTAGTTTACTTAGGATACTATGGAGGACCTTGGTTTATGGGCTATGATGATACCACCAATAGACTATTATGGATTGTAATAGTCTGTTAGTGGTTTCTCAGATGTTTTTAGTTGTGTGATAGCGCTAATCATTTCACAGCTTGTATTGGTTGTGCTATATTGGACGGAGTGGTCAGGCACTTTTGATGAAGGAGCCATGGTGGTGCAGCAAGTGGAATGCTGTATGTAGTACTTAGCTGCCAGCTGCCTGCAGTTAGGCAGTTCAAATCTCACCAGGCTCAAGGCTGACTCAGCCTTCCATCCTTCCGAGGTGAGTAAAATGAGGACCCAGATTGTTGGGGGCAACAGGCTGACTCTGTAAACCACTTAGGGAGGGTTAAAAGCCCTGATAAGCGGTATATAAATCAAATGCTATTGCTACTGCTATATTATGAAGTTTGGTTAGTTCATCACAACTAACTGCAACTTGTAGAAGCTGCATGGATATCTTGTTGGAAGATGTTGTACAGATGATTCCTTTTTCTGATGTTCAGAGATGCTGCAGTGTGTTTGTGCTCATCTACATAGTGTTCTTACACACCTTCTCTTATGGGAGGTTGTGTTGTTACTTTGATAGTGGAGCACTTGGTTGATGTGAATGGTTTTAAGTTACACCTGCCAATAATTTGCCATCATTGCCTCTGCTGATGAGAATATCCAGAAAGAATTAACATGTTGTTTTCTTCTCCCTTTAGTGAATTTTATACATTTGAACATGTTGGTGATTTTGTGTGTTCTCTAGTTGGTTGTTTTTTATAGTGAAAACCAAACCCCACCAACTCGGATAGGACAAGTATATAACTATATATGTGTACTTATTCAAATATATAAAATGAAAAGAAACCTCATTTCCTACTAGTGCCAATGTTATCTAGCTGAGTAATAAACATCTGCAAGACTATAACCAAACCTAGAAAGCACCAAGGACCCCACAATTTGCTAAATGTTGCAGTTATACTGGCACGAAGGAAGAAGATTAAATGTCAGTTTTAGTGACCTTTTATGAATTAGTTTGTGGAAATGTCACTGCACAAAAATCAGCTATTTGCAATGCTGATTTACAAAATACAACACACATTCAAATCTGACCATTGACAGAAACAATTGGAGTTCAGTCTGAATTTAATACACAATCTACGCAATTTCACTGTAATATCAAAACACAATATGCTGATAGAGACTTATTAGAAAGACTATTCCCAGGTCTTTCTCATTCTCCTAACTAGGGTACTTCAAACAAACGAGCATAACTTCAAACAAAATTGGGCTGGATGTATCTTATTCTATACAGAAATGAATGGGACATATCACAACTAAATTATTTATGATTAAATCTGATTTCAACTCATGGAACTCAAAATAAATGTAAATTTAACCCATGTTTTAAACATATTCAGAGAATGCATTTTCTACTGAAAATGGTATATACCTTCTTCTTCCTCAACGTCTTCTTTACAATGCTGCCTGTCTCCAACAGCTTCTTTTTCTTTATCCTGAGAAGCGGAAATTGTCTCAGTCTCTTCTACCATTGCTGAGCAAGCTTCATGGGAACCAGCCTGGTTGGAGGTTTCTTCAGCTTCTTCCTCTTTGTCAAATTTAAGTCTTTTTACTTCATAGCCTTCCATTTCTGATGGATCTTCTCCAGGGTGTTTGTTTTTTACAGGACAGTTTTGGACTCTTTCAGGCTCAGATGCTGGCGATTCACTAAAAGACAGGAAAATAATGGAAACACAAAGGATCATATTTTCATATGAAGGGATAAAGCAGAGATATTGCATCTTAAGAAATCAATCCTATTGATTTGGGTAACTTCTACTGCTTTGCCTAAATAAAACTTTATTAAATGTTTTGATACTGTATACACCAACTATTCTTGCAAACTATTCTTGTAACGATACACAGAATTAAAAACAAAACCCCCAAAGTTTTGATACTAACCAATTGTGCCAGCATCACCATTCCAATTCAACTGGGAAATCTTGTTTAAAATAAAATCTTGTTTTAAGCAAAATGGTATTCATAATATACAGGAAATCTGGTTCTTTCCAATCAATGGATACAATCCAGTATTGGTGCAAACAGGTGTTGTTGGATTTTTTTGCTTGCACAATAAAATTTTCTTTTCCCCTCTGTAGCTTATTAAATCCCTACTGAACTTTTAAGAACACAAGGGAACACAGTATATAATCAACTGTTACCTCTCAATTTCATAGTCAGAACAAATTCCCTTAGGTTTTTTTTTAAATGTCATTGACATTTAATTTCCCACAACAGATTATGATCTATATATTCACACCAATTTTAAAGATCAACAACTGGTGTACTCTGGGATACATTATTTATAAACATCCTACAGTATCCTAATATAGTGAGTACTTTATGCATTAAGACTTTTAAAATAAGGAATAGTTCATGCCCACATGAAACCTGCCTGGAAAGAGGTTGTGCTTATTTTCATTTTTGTTTTGTTTTCAAGCATTAACAGAAAAATACAGATAGTCCTTGACTCGCAACCACAATTAGGATTGGAATTTCCATTGCTAAGTGATGCAGTCATTAAGTGAATCATCGTATGACTTTATTGCTTAGCAACTGAAATACTGGCACTTCTGGTTGCTGTGATAACTTTAAATGAGTGGCTCATTAAGTGGGGGGGGGGGAGGGCAATGTGGAATGAGCACAGGTAGGCCGGGAATGTTAACACTTTGCGACTCATCGAGTTTCTTGGCCCGAAAGAAGCCCCTGAGCCACAACAAAGTCATACCCACAGTCGACCCAGCCTGGCCAATAGTGTGATGCAAAACCACTGCATCCCAGGAAATCTTGACCACGGGCCTTGTTGTCCCCAGATGATCTTTGCAGTTTTCCTGCCACAGTTGAGATATGCCCAGCCTGACAACTACTATATTTAAGACAGGTGCTGGCCATGCCAGGCAGTCTTACAAAGTCGCTTGTGTTCTCCAAATTGTGATTCATTCTCCGAGTAGCACATCTCACTTTTGCAATGCTTTGGAAAGCTTTCGGAAAACTCTCGTGAGAACAGGCCTGCTATTTGAAGAACGGAGGGCACCTCTTTCCCACGATGCTTCAGAATACCTCAAAAGCTTTCGGAAGACTTTCCAAAGCCTTGCAAGAACGGAGTGATTTGAAGCATAAATGGGGTGCATGACTTGAAGGATGATATGAATGGCCATCAAGAAAAAGGCCTGTTGCGAGCAGGCCAAGCAGGCCTCATCAGTAGCTGGAGGAAAGTGCGAACCCAGGGTTACAAGGGAACTGCGGCTTTGAACAATGGTGCTGGGGTTGAAGCGCCCATGGGGCCCTAAGTGCTGATGGCCTGCCAATCACCCAATTTTTGATCGTGCCACCACCAGGTGCTTCAACAGCCTTAACTTCGGATCTAAGGTTGTAAATCCCTTGGTTCAGTGCCATTTTCCACAATGGACAGTCACTGAAGAAATGGTTTTAGATTGAGGAACCTTCTTTGCTTTTTCTTAATATGGCATTTTTAAACGGAAATAAAATGTAAGATTTTCAAGGGAGAATGGGATTGAAAAATAAAATGTTAATCTCAAGAGTCTAACCAACGCATTTGAAGATATATTTCTCTTACAAACCTGTTAATTTTCTCTTCAGTTTGCAGGAGGCCCAGCTCCTTACTTTCAGAACTGTCTGGTAAACCATTTGTAGTCATAGGAGGTGACAAAGAAACTTTTGGTCGAGTTACAGGCCGGGGTGTTCCAGGACCATTTATATTAGATCTGCAAAGAAAATATTTAATTAAATTTGGAAAGTCAAATTTCTCTTCGATCCATGTATGTATGCATGCATGTATGTATGTATGTATGTTTTCGCTGGTATTTACATGTAAAGAATTAAGATTTCGGGTTTTTTCCCACGTATTTATTGATGTATTTTTGAAAAACTGGCAACGTTTCGGTGGCCTCCCATCTGCCATCCTCAGGCCAGTATTTTCCGTTTGACTCCTGTAATTGTGTGGAACCACACGGAAAACACCAGCCTCAGGATGGCGGATGGGAGTCCGAAACGTTGCCAGTTTTTCAAAAATACATCAATAAATTTGCGGGGAAAAACATGAGATCTTAATTTATATTTATATATGTTTATATTTTTTCACGGGTACAGGTATGC
>JANHFR010005168.1:51450-68305 GCA_032468015.1 Mimophis mahfalensis | reverse complement strand
CCCCCCCCCCCCGCTTAAATTTTTTTTTTTTTTTTTAAAGATATATGTGTAAGATTTTCCTTTCCAAAATCTATTGGTAGCAACTTTGAGGCTTTGACTCCCAGGCACTTCACCATGGCATGAATGTGAAGCTCAGACAGGCTGTCGAAAGTACAGTAGTTTCTTTTCATTAAAAATTCACAAAAATCTGTATCTGGAAAAAAAAGAACTTGCTTTGAGAACATAGAATCAAAAAGCTGCAAAATGCCTCAGAGGTCTTCGAGTTCAGCCCGCTGCCCAAAGCAAGGGCCCGTCACCATCTCAGTCGATTATTGTCCAATCTATTTTTGAAAACTCCAGTGATGGAGCACCCACATTTCTTTTTCTTTTTCTTTTATAAAGCTTACTTTAGATTTAGAATTCACGTTTTGATAATATCAGCTTTGGATAAACTCACAGGTCACAGAGGAATTTGCATTAAAAAGTTCTTGATTAGCAGATATATAAATTAAGGGGTGATAGTTTTTTGGGGAAATTGTTAATGTAAATAATCACAACATTTTTCATTTATTTTTTTTAAAGCTATGGAATAGAATATTCTTAAGCAGACAGGATTTTTAAATTGAATTGTACAATGCAATTCTTAATCAATTAATTGGTTTGGTTGATGGGTCAGAAACCTTGTAATTAAATAGACACCCCTAATTAATGTAGAACTGGTTTTCTAGTTATTTTTAAAAGAATATGGAAGTAGATTTTTAAAATGCATATAATGACGGGAAGAAATTCTCCCTTATCCCTCAACTAGAAAGTAATATTGTATTATCCTAACACAGTGTCTATTGTATTACAGAATATATCTAAAAACCGACTTTCTTACCTATTTCACAATTAAATTGTTCAACAAGACAAATATTAACCAAATAAAATAATTGGAAGTCAACCCTAATTTTCACATATTATATCTCAATAATTAAAATAAATTATATTTTCATGCTTATTTATTCATAAATCCTACTGAATTCAGCTAATAACCACATTACTAATACCACTGCAGGAACAATTATTCTTAAAGAAGAAGAAAAATATAAATTAATATTATTTTATTTTTATAAGTTTTAATATTCATTAAGCTATAGTTTTATACATTGCATAAAACTCATGACACCTATACCCGCATGGAACAAATGTTGAAAATGGGGGGCTAGTGACAGTATGTGTAACAGTTTTGCTGCTAACTTCCCCATATGTTTGATCCTCTGCAGTGGTGGTATTCAGCCAGTTCCAACAGTTCCAGAGAACCAGTAGCAATAATTTTGGAGAACCAGCAAATACCACCTCTGACTGGCCAACCATATTGTCACACCCACCAAACCACACCCATAGAACCGGTAGTAGAAAAAATTAAATCCCACCACTGATCCTCTGTGATGGTTGTAGAGTGAGAATAAAATGCAAAAGGAGTGTGCAAAAAAGCTTACAAACATCTAGTTGACTAACAACCATGATCAAGCAAAATTCTTAATTCCAGGCAAAGTGAGTTTATCTAACAGTTTTGAAAAGAAATATATAATGAAAAGAAATATAAAGCAAAATGACACATGCTTTCATAACGGACCAAGAAACAACAGTGGATATAAGGCAGGGATGGATTTGTACAGGTTTAACATGCGCACTGCATGCACGTTTCATTTGGGCTAGTAAAGAGCTGAGACGCAGCAGAGCCAAAAAACATCTGATTGGCACGCCTGAGCTATTTTTTGGCTCTGGTGCATCTCAGCTGTTTTCTAGCTTTTATCGCACATGCAGTGATAAAGGGATCACTTACAAGCGTGGGCAGATGGGTGGACCCACTTCCAAACGCTGAGGGTGATTCTAACAACCGGTTTGCCCGAACCAGTAGAAACCCACTCCTGATGTAAGGCATTATTAACAGGTGTTGTTTTTCTGCTCAATACTTTCCATTAAAAAAATCACACATGGTTCAAAAATAATGTATTTTTGGGAGTTGTATTTTTTCCAAAGTCTATAAGATGGCTTCATTAAAAAAAATATATATATTATGGATAGATGCACACGTATAAATTTATATTGAGGAAAGCTGTTTACATTGTGAAGAATTATGAATGACACTGAATGTGCCTTTTTCCAGCAAGATTTAAAATCAAAATCAAAATATTGATGGAATAGACCAATACATAAAAGCACGGATGTCAAACTAGTGGCAAGCAGGCCGGATGCATCATGTGCTGGCCCTGCCCCCACCCTCTTTAGCAAAGGGGAAAATAGTCCTGATACATCACATAATGACGCCGTGATGCCGTGAGTTTGACACCCCTGCATAAAAGCGTATGTCAGTGATACACGTCAGATCCAGCCTGATTACAAACCATTGCCGATATCAAAACATATTTAGTAGTAGCCATTT
Source organism: Mimophis mahfalensis (assembly GCA_032468015.1). NCBI lineage: Eukaryota > Metazoa > Chordata > Lepidosauria > Squamata > Mimophis > Mimophis mahfalensis. Next base: position 65,898 of record JANHFR010005168.1, on the reverse strand, counting down.
TACAAGGGATTTTTCCCTGGGGTTCAATTTATATGCAATTCCCAGTAATTCCCAGCAATTCCCATTTATATGCAATTCCCAGTGTCGGCAAGGGGTAATGGTAATATGGTAAATAAGGCAAGAAGACAGAAATGATATCCTAGTTTAACACCACCACGATGGTCTGTGTGTATAGGATGCTGAGTCCAACACCAAGGGGGCTGGTTTCGCATCGTAATGCTGTTTTCTCCAAATTCTTTCACTTCAGCTTATGCAGACTTTAAGTTGGCCTAGAAGTGTTATATATGCCTAGTGACTAATTGAGGGGGAAAATCTACTTTTTTCTCTCTTTTTAGATCAGTAATTATGTTTCTATTTTTTTTCTGAAGTAAAAATCAGTTTGAATGCAATTTTAATATAACGCATCATCTCTAAAACTGCAGTGATTTCTTTCCTAAATTCACCAGCTTCTAATGGTGAATGAACTTTTAAATGTGAAAGCAAAAACATTTTCACATTCCATGTGAAAACATTTAAGATGATGGTACCTGTCTATGATAATTGGTATAATTCTTTCTTTTAAAATGTTTTGCATACTCATGCAGAAAAGGAGGAAAGCCAAAATTCAGTTTCATAGTAGCCTTATGATTTTCTTGCAACGGCTTAATTTCCTATGAACAATCATTACATTAACAAAAGTGCCATCTCTTGAGTGTTGAATTAATACAACACTGTTCTATTAGAGTCCATTGGAGTTGGGTGCCTTATACATTGAAATAAATAAATAAATAGAAATTACAAACAGTTGAATGTGAAATATTACTTGGATGAATAAAGTCTGAGAATGCAGAGGACATAATTTGAATTCTGAATGATGCTTTGAATTCTACTCAACAGGCTTGGTTAATTGTGTGTTTTGGGGAAGGCTTGCTTCTTTGTCTGGATCACACCTTAATTTCAGCATCCCACTGTGCATTTAGGCCCCTAAAGCATTCATAAGAAAAGGGCTGATTTGGGATGGGGGAGGAAAGCAAGATAGAGAGTCATGATGCATATTCAGCGCCATTGTCAAGGTAAGAAGAAGTAAAGTCTATTTTAACTCTGCAACATTTGGAATATGTGGGCAGGCACCCCCAACTCATTGAACTATAAATATGAAGAAAAGGTACAATATTATCAGACTTGCAGGATTTTTGTTAATCCCACTAGGCAGAGCAGATCAATAAATCAACTACACTAAAACAATTTTTATGGCTGTAATAATACCATCTGGGTATTATTATCCCCAACATTATATTAGGGGGTACAGATGGACTCTTCATTGAGTGAACCGAAGTGTTGAATCAGGTCCAGAAGTTAGTACCCACGAAAGCATCCAGTTTGGAAGTGGGCATGTTCACAGAATCCAATTCACACCTGTAAATAGAAGGAGCCCTTATTTTCATTCACTAAAAGGAAGAGATCCAGTCAACAGCTTTATTTAGCTAGAGCCGAGTATCAGGGGCTCCAACTTTCCACCTGCAGATGTACAATTTTTCCTTGCAGATGCTTGCCGCATGGTGATGTCTGGAATAGGCTATGCAGCACTTGAGACTGGATTCCAGAAAGGTACTTCAGAGTTTGCAGAAGCATGGATCTGTCCTTTAAAGAAGCCACACAATGGCAGGCAAAGGCACAGCTACTTTAAGGAACTGCAGATTGATGCTAGATTTGTATTCCTGGACACTACGAAGCCAGATTTCTAATTGGAACTCCCCTAATATTCTACAGCTGTAACAAGACAATGCGTGATACAATAGCTACACTGCAAGCACTCTTAATTCAAGATTTGTGATTCCAAGCGATTTGAACTAAGTTCACTTGCGTGTTCCCTATTTCTCCTATAAGATTGTTCCTTGTGATTAAGGTGAGGTACCATTGGAAGTGAAAATTCAGCCAGAAGTAAATATTGTGAAAGAATTTTAAAAAGTGTATAAAAGCAGCAGGAACGAATTTCACCACAGTATTGCTATCGAAAGTAATAATCTGATGAAATTCAGATGTTACAATAACCTCTGCAGGAGAAAAAGCAATTGTCAGATAAAAGTCCACATAGATGTCCAATATTGCTTCTGTTCTCATAAATATTGTGAATACATGTTAGCGAGTCACTGTACACACTATTCTTAGGGGAGTTTTAATCAGCACATGTTGTGCAGTGGTCCATATAGAATGCATTTAGCCTGGGGATAGTTCGGCTGATTAAGCCTTCTGCTGATATGCTCTCCTAGACAGCAGTACAGGGCAAGAGGGGAAGATACAATCCTCAAAAGATAGGACAGCAATTAAACCACAATTATGCTGGATTTGAGAGACAATGAGTATATACTCCAAAGTAAATTAATTTTACTTCAAAAATATCACTAACTACAATGGAAACTTCCTCCCACACCAGAGGATGCTGCTTTGGATTCTAGTAGAAGGATGAGAAGTCACCATTCTTCCCCAAAATACAACTCATAGTGGCCAACTTTTGAATATTACATCCTTAAACTGCCAAAGTTGAGAAAACCCTGTGTTATATAAATCACCATCCAGCTGAATGCTTTCAGACTGCTCTGTCTCTTGCTCGCTCACTCTCTTAAATATAAACTGGGAAAACAAAAAGAATGTGCCCAGACTTACATCTATTCTATCACACTGGAAAGTATAATCCTGACACCGAATCAATTTAATGCTCCAGAGTTCACCATTCAGAACTTGCCCATTTTGCAAGTATTTTCGAGATGCCTCTAGATGCAACCCAAGCATCTTCATATGCTATTTCTTATTATTTTGTTCCAGTTCTTTGGCTTCATCGTGTCCCAATTCCATGAGGCACACTGCAGCCAATTAGAAATTCTTTCCTTGCCCGCTTCACATATACTTCCAGAGCTCTACTCCCTTAGGGGATATGCCATCGTAAGTGAGATTTTTAAAAATGTATTTGCTGACATATTCTAGAAGGAGGTTCCCATATATGTTGGGGCCGTGAGCAAATACGCACGACTGGATTTACAAGTACTTTTCAATGGTTGCCTTCTCTAGGCTCAAGAGCCTCAGTGTAATGAAGGGAGGGCTGGTGACTGCCTTTGGGACTAAATATACAGAAATCACCTTTCATTTTCTATTGGGTAAACCCCAATAGTTCCCATCTATCTGGAATAAGGTCCAAGACTGTGCAGAACCCAGAAGTGTAAAGTCACAAGTGGACCATTGTTAAAGAGGTCCAAATAACTAGTATTTGTGTCATCAGCATTGTCCCAGTGCTATTTATTTCAGCTTTGGCAAAGCCTCTTATTCTACCAGAGTTAAGAGTAGGACGTTCTTTTCTCTCTTAGAAACTATTGCCTGTCTTCACTTAAGTCCTTTTTTGAAAAAACACAGATTCTTACAAAAGGGATGGTTGTAAGGTTTTCAGCTGCAGGGCAAACCTTGTGATACAATGAGACAGAGAGATGACTCAGAGTAACCAAATGGTGTATTATTAGACTAGTAATTTATCTATAGACAGAATGCAGGTAGCCTGTAGCATTTTTCTGTATAAGAGACAATTCCACCACAGTGACCTTTGCATAAACTTTGGTCACGCTTAAGTGTGTGCAATAAGCTTTTTTTCACTTAAAAATGAAATAATGCCCTGAATTTTTATGAAATTCACTGTGGTAAAGTTTTGCCACCTGGGAAAAAAAATTGTCCGAGTTTGATTGATCCAACCTGACGGAAAAGCCTCAGAATTCACCTACCACATATCAGGGAGGGAATAAGAAAATGGATCTGGAGGGCAAAGACAGAGACGCCCTTGAGTCCTGGGGCTACCTGGATACCCAGAGTGTCCAAGTAGCCCCCTGGATTCACCTGTCCCATTGCTACACATTCCAGTTCCCATGGCAACCCTCTTACCTCCTCCATTTTTGTAGCAGAGGTATGGAAAGCGCCAGACGTTGCCCAACCCTACAGCAAAACCAACACATGACATGATGAAATCCATCTGGCGCGTCCAGGTCTCTCGCTCAGGAAAGGACAGCTTCGCCGGCCCGATGGGTACCACCAGAGGGGCAGTGATGGCTCTCTCATCAAGGGTGGGCTCCCCTGGGCCACTGATTGGCTCAGCACTTTCTGGCTCGGCTACCTCTGAGCACTCACTGCCCTCTGTGGAGAAAAGAACAAGCAGCTAGCCAAAAGTCAACCAGAGAGAAAGTCCAGCGAGCTGCTGAACCAACCATTTCTAGCTGCTGAGGGTTGGTGAGCTGAAGGGCTGGGGATGATGGGCAGTTGACGCTCTGATCAACAATTTGACCTTCCATTAACTTCCAGATCTATGTCTGCTATCAACAGGGCTAAAAACATGAGATAATAAGTTACAATGGCGAAGAGTAAACTGAAGCATGGAGCCATGCAAGCTGCAAATGACCTTTTTGAAAAAATGTCCACCAATGTGCAAAAGCTTTCAACGATGCAAGAAATACTTCACAACAAGACTTGATTGATTGGTGGATTCCCTTTATAAGCCACCTCTCTTGTCTATGCAACTCTAGGTTACATACAGCTTATTTATCAATCATACGGGTAGTCCTCGACATACGACCACAATGGAGCCCAAAATTTCTGTTGCTAAGCGAGACAATTAAGTGAATTTTGCCTCATTTTTATGACCTTTCTTGTCACAGCTGTTGAATGAACCACTGCAGCTGTTAAAGTTAGTGCCACAGTTGCTAAGTGAACCTGGCTTCCCCAGTGATTTTGCTGTTCAGAAGGTCACAGAAGGGGAACACAGGACCTCAGGACCCTGGGACCGACATAAATATGAGTCAGTTGCCAAGCATTCCAATTTTGATCACATGGCCCTTGGGATGCTGTAACAGTTGTGTGAAGAAGGGCCATAAGTCACTGCTTTCCAGTAACTTTAATGGTCATTAAATGAACTGTTGTAAGTAGAGAATACTTACAGAGCATTTAAGAATCGTCCATCTCCCTCATTTAGAGAATCTGGGTGGTTACAACAATAAATGGGTAGAAAACTGAAACAACACTCTATTGCTGTACTAGAGAAAGAGACGCAAAGAATCAAGGAATAAAATCCCCGGATCGATGAGGGGTCACCAATTGCTCTGGAAGTGGCTCAGGATCTGCTGGAAGAGCCATATGTTAAGGGATTTCTTAAACACCACTGCAGTCTTGGGAAGAATATTATCGCACAGGACAGATGTGGCTACAGAAAAGGCACAGAATTCCCCTCCCCCCCAACCACATTATGTGCTTCATCACTTAATATGAATAAACTATTGTTTTACATGGACAAAAGAAGTGGCTCGTGACATTTTGCTGCTTCAAATAAGTGGCTTACCCTTTGATTCAAAAACTTTTTTTCTTCCAAGTCATGCAAGAAGAATGGGATTTGTCCTTAACAACGTCTATAATTGGTGGGGCTACTGAGACAGGTCAGGGCTATGTTCCAGAAAGGGGATTGGATTGGGTCCTGGCAAAAATCTAAAGTTGATTTCACTTAACCCAATTTATTATGTAAAGCGAACAGAATTACTTCTCTTTGTATATTTCAGTTATATTAAAAGGAATGATTTAATCACAATTTTTGAAGGGCTTAGGAGTCACATTCTAGGCTTTGGAAGAGCACCTGGTGTGTAATAATGTTGCCAAAGATTCAAGGCTGCGTTTTTCCCACTTCTTTGTGGGAATTTACAGATAAACTGCAAAAACTAACGATAACCTTGCCAAGGATGGGCAAAACCAGTCCCCCCACTTCAACGAATGTTCTTCAGATGGTCTGAATTGTGCTGATGCCAACAATGAACTATAAAGTATGTTTCTTTTTAAATTAATGTTCCAATAGCATTTTATTGTCTAGATAAAAAATCAACAGAACCCAGCCTATTCTTAACCAGATTTTGCAGGGCTGGGAAAGCCACATAAATTGGCAGCAGGGCAAAAGTTGAAGGCTTGGGTCTCCAGATTCCATTCTACCACCCATTTTTTTCTACAGGTGTTGGCATCCTAATTTTTATTAGGAGTCCATACAAAACTGCCTTCTTTTTTTCTTTTTTTTGCTCTTCTGTGTTAGTGAAAACCAAACAGGGAAAAAAAGGCTTGCATAAACCTGTGGGGATTGGGGAATATGTATGCGTGAAAACGTGTTTTGCACATATCAATATTATGAGCACCCAGTGTCCATCCTTTAACACCTGGATAAAAATAAATAATTTATTTCCTTCCCAGGAATTTCCTTGGCATCACGGCATTCGAGGCCCGTCTCTGTTTCCCTGTTCCACTGAGCGCCATACCTTGCCGAATTGAATCCATTTGATAATGAAGTCATTTTGCAGGCACCTTTTTATGTAATGGGCAACCTTTGGAATGCAGGCGCCAAAATGCATTCTTTCTGCTGAGAGAGTTGCAATTTTGATGTCACAATGCAGGAAGGTGAGTCACCCGGTAGGCAGTGATGCTGGATGCGCACACACACACACAAGCAGGCACAGAGAGCGTTAATCACATGCATTCACACAGCAGTTCCTATGCTCCTCATGCGTTTCCGCACACACATGCCCAAGTCTGTGCTTTTGGGGCTGTTTCACACAGTTCCTTGGGATTATCTATTATTCTCCCGCTTGGAAGGAGGCTTGGAGATGTGGCTGTGGTTCTCCATGATTTTGGTTTCATAACATAAAGGCAAAACTGAATCTGCCCCTCCCCTTCCTCATCCAGGAAACCCTGGGCCAGCCAGACACAAAGCTGCTAATAAAACACTGGGTACTTTCTTGTAGGTTAGTAGCCTGATCGCAAGAAGTTGCTTCCTGGTGCCAAATTCCCTGGCCTGTTCTTCAGACTCTCCCCACCACCACCACCCGCCCCGAGTCCCCTGAATAGTCTGACTAGGAATCCCCTTTTGCACCTACGAGCATCTCTGAAAGCAAGGAAAAGGACTCCGCTTTGGGCAAAACAAAGACATCCTGCAGAGCAAGACTGCACTCCAGACACAAAGCCCCTTTTCCCTTGTCTGGCTTCCCTTCCCCCACAGCTCACATGCTGCCTGCCCACCCCCCCACCCCCCACCCCTGCATGTGACGGGGCTAATCCCCATTTTCTGGGGCTGAATCGTCTGGATGCTCTTTGGCTGGCTCTGCAGATGGCCCTTCTCTTGGCCATAAAAAGCACGTGCTTTCTTCGGAAAAGAATTGGGGAAGAGATGGGAGGAAGCAGCAGGAGGTAGCCGGAGAGTGATGCTGTAGCATGTTTCATACGAGCCAGTTCCCACCCACCCCTCCTCTTCTCCTCCTGCTGAGCTGTTGCCTTATATGGAGCTAAATGCCCAGAACCTCCAAAGGCTTCTTTTCCTTTGCTTCACACAACTTGGAAGGACCAGGTGTGACCCAGGCATTGGAGCGCTCTGTGCCCCTGAGGTTATCAAAGCTCAACTGTACCATGTACGCCACCTACACTGAGTTCCACCCCTCTGGCTCTAGAATGAACCAGCCTGGAATGATGACCACCATCCTCCATTCCAAACCCAATCGTCCTTCTGTAAAATTAGCTCAGCCATCCTCAGCATCCCTCTTCCCAGCTTGGGAAGATCACAGAGAAACTGTAGCATGAGGACACTTGAGGGCATTACCGTAGAAATACTCGGAACCGTAACTGTCCCCGCCCCGGCAAACGAGGAAGCAGAAAGTAAAAATAGCAAGAAAGGATGGGCTGACAGCGTGGAGGAAAGACTATCAGAAAGGTGTACGCTTCTGGCGGAAGGGGGGTGGGGGAGAAAGTAAAACAGAACAGAATAACTGAGTTGCGAGGGACCTTTGGAGGTCTTCTAGTCTAACCCGCCGCTGTATACCATTCCAGACAAGTGGCTGTCCAGCCTCTTCTTAGGCAACTTCTAAGGCAAACTGTTCCACTGCTCTATTGTTTTTACCGTCAGGAAATTCCTCCTTAATTCCAGGTTGCTTCTCTCCTTGATTAGTTTCCATTCATTGTTTCTTTGCCTTGCCTTCTGGTGCTTTGGAAAAGAGGTTGGCACAGCTGCTTCTTTGTGGCAGCCCCTCAAATATTGGAACGCCGCTATCAGATGGCCCCTTAGTCCTTCTTTTCATTACACTAGGGGGGATAGCTGAGCTGCCTAACCATTCACACAAAGAACCTGAAGGGGAGGCCACAGAGTAGCAGCTTTTGGAAGGGGTGATGATGGCTATTGTACTACAGTCCTAACTCCCCACAACCCAGGTTAACGCATAAGCATTGCATTCCTTACCTGAATTCACTTGGGCAGATCCCTGCAAAAGCCCTACAGAATCTCTGCCTGCGTTCCAGGTGACCCTGGCAGCAAAATCTTTCTTCTCACACAATAGACAAACAAGCTTTGCCTCCAAAGGATGAACAGATGAGCAGGACAGGATTCCACCGAGTTTCAGCACAGCCCTTACTTACAGCATGCAAGGTCCTTACCTGAAGATGTTTCGGTGGACACTGGAGCCATGACTCGAGGCTGGTGGCAGGGCTCTGCGATGGAAGACTGAGATGGGTGCTGGGTCGGGAAGCTGGCTCTGGGTCTGGGTGGGAATCAGGATGCAATCTCAGAAGCAATCCACAAAGCACTTGAAGGTGAGGCGAAAGAACCTCATTGATGGGGATTTACACCAGGGAAACGGGCAGTGGGTGAGAGGTTGGGCAGGGCCTTGAGCTCAGAAGCAGGCAGCACAGACCAGGCAGAGCATGTGCTCCATCCCTCAGCGCTGGCTCTGAGTTCTGCTGCTCTGAAGAGAATGGAGAGTGAAAGGCAATTGCATCTGCTCCTATTCCCCTCCCAGTTTGCATCTTATTGGCCACGGCTTCTGGCAGCAAGTGTGCCTGCTGCATTCTGGGAAATGGAGTCCACTTTGCTACTGGGTACCATGGAGATGCTTTAGGATGGAGCTAGACAGGTGGATGCAGGCTTGGTAGACGCAGGCCTTTGCGCACTAAATATAGGGGCAAAATAAGAAGGCGTTGAATGCTATAGGCGGGGAATTCTTTATTTCCAAGAAGCTAGGCGGAGCAAAAAAAAAACAACAACAGAGAAAAAGAAAAGGAATGAAAACAAATCGCTTCTGAGTGGGATAACTGAATAAATCACCATCCGATACTTTCCAGAGATAGCTTGTCCTGCTTAATTAGAGTGATTTCAATACATTCCCTTCCTAAATGTTGTTTTTAAGTTTGCATCTGCTGAGAAATTTTAAATATCATCCTGGATGACAAAAGGCAGGAAATAGACACAAAGCTATTAATAGCTGTTTTCTGGGGAATCTGCAAAGGTTCCTAATAGTGAATTGCTTAACAGTGATTAAAAAAAAAATACTTTAGTGGCACAAAGTACATTTGAGAGAGACAGAAATAAACTTTCCTATGCACTATTGGTGAGTTCATCTTTGTTCTCCAGATCACAGTCCTTGGTCTCAGCTGCTGCTTTGAGACCTCTCTCATGCAAAAAGCTAAATTGTAATTTGGGTCATGCCATTTTGACCTAGCCTCTGTGTGAATACAGCAACTGAATATAGTTTGCGACCTAAAACTAAGCTAAGCTAAACCTGATGAAAAAGGATTCAGGGAATGAATTTTTCTTCTCAGAAGCAAAACTTCTTCAAAGATTTTGAGTTCAAGTTGCCTCTTGAAAAAACACTTTTGGGACAACCATGATCTGGATGACTGAGAAACTCCATAGACATTCACACACTAGGTTATGCCAAAATTAGTAACTGGATTACAAGGTTCTAGTAAGATATACAATATGCACTATATGGGAGGCACTATATAAAAAAACTGACCCCATAACTGCTCTAAGGAAGAACGTTTTCTTTGATAATGCTGCCCAAAAATTATAAAATTTCTGCTCTAGCATACTTAGAGTGCATCTGTTGGGAATTAATTTTCAAAGCTGTTAAGTGTCTGTTTAACTAGATCTTTCTGTAGCTTGAGCTCACTCCTTTGAATGAAAGATTGTGTACAAGTAATCCTTGACTTACAGCAATGATTGGGACCAGAATTTCTGTTGCTGAGCAAGGTAGTTGTTAAGTGAGTCACACTAAAGTGAATTAAAGTGCTGCAATTGTTAATGAATACACAGTGGTTAAGGGAATGCCTTCCTCCATTAACTTGGTTTGTGAGAAACTGGGTAGGAAGGTTTCAAATGACAGTCACAAGATTCTAGGATGCTACAACCATCATAACTACATATTGGTTAACCTGGTGCAATGGTCCTGAGTGCGAGAGCCATTCGTAAGTCACTTTTTTCAATGCAATTGTAACATTGAACAGTCACAAAAGAAATGGTTGTAAGTCAAGGACTACCTGTAAAACATTCTGAAGTTCCACATTTGGGAAGATTAAAATCTAGGAGACTTGATGCTCCTGTCTACACCCAAACAAACTGGGATCCTCAGACCCTAATTCAGTAATCTGCCTTTTTTTATTTTCAAATTCAGTACAGACGAATTCAGTCAATTATTTGAGCTCCAGGGCTCTGTTAAAGTCCTTCACGTTGACATTTATTTAAAACTCATTCATAATTTTTTCTTTGTGTGTTTTTAAAGCTCGACAGCATTCTGCACATTTCATGAAACATATGAAAGAAAAAACTTTGGGCAGGGCGAGAATTAAGGAAAGTGCACAGTTTTAACCTTGGATCAGCTGAGGCCGACATAAGCAACTCTTCCTACTAGCACTGATGATGCTACCTAGTTTGGGTAATGAAACGTCTGCAAGGAAACAACCAAGCTCAGGCCTGAAACCTTTCATTTCAACCCAGAACTCATGGAATGGGCACAGTGGCATTTAAAGAGGGCCAAGGGGAGTGGGGGATGATGGAAGCAGTGCCATGTTATTACAGCACAAACTCCTTGTCTTGTACATACAGTTACATGTTGTGATTTATTGATCCTGTCAGTTTAAAAAAATGGACTGGTGGGGTCCAGGAAGAGAGCCTTGTCTGACATTACCCTTTGGGACATCCTTCTCCCTCCCCCAGAGGTGAAGCTGGTCCCCACGCTCACTTTCCAAAACATCTAAAGAGTCTTTTAATGTCCTGTACACCGCCCTGAGTCCCCAGGGAGAAGGGCGGTATATAAATCTAAATAATCAATCAATAAATAATAAATAAGAGTCCTTTGGGTGGCCTCAGAGTAGCACCCAGCCATAAGGCTGATTAAGGCCTCAAAGGCCTTCTCCCGCCTTTTTAACTTTGACTTTTATTTATTTCTAGTTTTAATTGCCTCTTAACCTAATATTCGCGTATAGTGTAGGTTTGTTTTTTTTTAAAGGCTTTTATGTCTTATTTCTATACCACCCAGTCTTTCTCTGAGGGAGATGAGCGATTTCTAAATGGAGGGAATCTATAAATAAATAACCTCCGATCCTTCCATCGGGCTCTGAGACCTGGCTATTCCAACCAGCCGGTCTGGCCTGACTGCTGTTAACTTTAATGAATTTTTATGTCTAAATTTTAGCAGTTGATGTTCGTTAATAATTTATTGGATTCCTTGTTTATTTTTTTATTTTATTTTTGTATTCTGTATTTTATAATCGTGAGCCGCCCAGTGTCCTTCAGGAGATGGGCGGCATACAAATCCAATAAAACAGTAAACAGTAAATAAGTATAGAAAAGGCTGTAACTTGCATCACAACGCAACCCTGCTGTTGTCTTTTTGACAAAAAGCCTTCCGTCCTCTCAGTGTCTTTCCCTCGAAGGCAACATCATGGAGGGTACAGGAAATAAAAGATGGCTGGGCACATTTGGGGCCTCATCGGATGGAAGGGGAACGGAGGCCTTAGCAAAAGTTGGAATGGCTTAATCTCGCCAGGCAGCTTCTTCCTGCATTACTTATCCTGACCTACCTCTAGAGCCCTTTATAACAAGTGCTTTACGCACAGCTCTCCATATCTCAGTTCCCCTCAAATCTGCTGCTGCTGCAGAGGATTGGGGGATTCTCAGGACTCCTTAATAGTGGAGGACTTTTAAAAAGCAACCCAGGAATGAAGGTCTGTTTGGGCTGCATCACTCAACCCCCTACAACAAACCCTGCTTCTTGTCAGCCAGCACACTCCCCCAAAGCTCAGGGGGAATTTTGACCAGGAGCACATTCCCACAGATGCCTTACCCTGTTGCCATGGTGTCCAGGGAGCAAATACATCCACTCCAGGGTCCGTTTCCATGTAACAGGCAGCCGCCGCCGCATTCACAGGGCAAAGACACAGCTCCTTCTCTAGGTTGAGCACTAGCCCATGGTTTGACGGGGGAGGAAGAAGAGGGCTATGGGTTGATCTGGCTGTCCGAGGAAAAGAGGCCAAGGCTATCTTGGTGGCTAACTTCCAAACACAATGTATCTATCGCAGGGCAGCAAGATAAGTGTGTGAGAACCACAGGCGCGGCCAAAGGCCTTGGGTGCTGCCCAATGATGTGGTGCTGGGCAGTTTTCATATTTTTGGGCTTCCAGGAATTAACTGAGTTGCTGCCTTGACTATTCTGTTGAAGAATCCATGTGTGGCAGGGGATTTTGGGAAGGATCCCATGGCAGACATTCCACGCAAAGTTGGCAGATCTCCCTGCTTGTAACATCAGGGGCTGGGCCCACACAACACTCTTGACCCGATTTACAGAGTTAACCCATGTTCTGGGATTCACACAATGCACTCAGCCATAAAGTAGCCAAAGGAGCTGGATGTCCCTGAAGTGCTTTTTCAAGAGGCAACTACACTTTCTGGTTTTTTCCTTTTGAAGACATTTCACTTCTCATCTAAGAAGCTTCTTCAGCTCTGAAGAAAGAAAAAGCAGCAAGTCTAGTTGCCTCTGGAAAAAGCACCTCTGGGGCAACCATGACTGAGAATCTCCATAGACAAAGGAGCTGGAGTTGCACAGCACAAAGACTCAGCCCCTGCTTCCCACAGCTAAGGTTGGCACCAAACTTCGATATACAGGTAGTCCTTGACTTACAACAGTTCGTTTAGTGACTGTTCAAAGTTACAGCACCGAAATAAGTGACTTATGACCCTTTTTCCACACTTGGAATCGTTGCAGCATCCCCATGGTCACGGGATTTACATTTGGATGCTTGACAACTGGTTTATATTTATGATGGCTGCTATGTCTCGAGGTCATGTGATTATCTTTCTGACAAGCAAAGTCCATGGGAAAGCCAGGTTCACTTAACAGCCGTGTTACTAATTTAACAACTGCAGTGATTCACTTAACAAATGTGGCAAGCAAAGTAGTAAAATGGGGCAAAATGCAAGTTCACACTTAGCAACAGAAATTCTAGGCTCAATTGTGGTTGTAAGTCAAGGACTACCTGTACAAATAAGGCTTTTTGTATACACTCATTTGTTCCTCTGGTGCTTGGCAGGACAAGTTACAGGAGCAACAAAGCAGGAGACCAACAGTGGCAACTTCAATTCTTTTGAGTAATATGACTCCATTTCCCTGATACCTATCCTTGTGTTCAAATTTGCACCTTCTCCTAATGCATTTTCAAGGGAGATTGATTTGTCATCTCTGCGAGCCAACACAGATAACCGCAGTGGCAGTGAAGTCTTCTCATAACTTCCAGACTATCAATCCCAACAGGCTGATTTTCTTCACTGTTAATTCAGCTTTCAATCCCCCCACCCACCCCGAATTATTAGTTCTTCCTTATTTTTAATACACCTACAGTATTAGGATGCCAGCCACATTGATTGATTAGAGGCAATGGAATATTTATATCATCCCATTTAAATGGTGCCAGCTTGGGAAAGGCTGTTCTAAACTCTGCCTTTGCTTTTTGATCAATGTGGGAAATGTACATTGAGGATGGTTCCAATCAGAGGACTAATCAGGAGACATTGTGGGTCAAGGAAGCAAAAAAAGAAAGAAAAAAGGCAAAAACAATGGGGTTACAAATAGAAAATTGCAAAAATTATGGGCAGCTCAAAAGATTCTGCAAGTGACTCAGGGCACTTGAATGATAAAAGCCTTTTGTAGGAACTCCGGAAGTTAGACTTGTAAGATGGTAGTCTTCTTAATGTACAAATTGCAGCTTGGCAAACTTTCAGAGTTCTAGTATTCCTATTTGCACACCTATATATGTTAAAAGCCTCTTCTGAATCTTTCCTTTTTCTTAAACAAAGGCCTCTTTTTATTCCTTAATTGGATTTTTGCAAACTTCTGCATACTGTTTAAAAAACAGCATTTTCCCACAAACATGTCCCTACATGAAGTTTAATTGTTACTAAAATAAGAAAAAAAAGGGTATTTTCAAACATGCTAGCTAATTTGGCTATTTTGGACTTTGAGACATGCAGACATTATCAAAATGGCTATGGAGAATGGGAACTCTTTTACATTCCAGGGTACTGTGCTTTGTAACAGGATGGCAAAAGAAAGAAGAAAGAAGAAAGAAAGAAAAGAAAGAAAAGAAAGAAAAGAGGAAG
>JANHFR010005168.1:18667-30524 GCA_032468015.1 Mimophis mahfalensis | reverse complement strand
CCCCCATGCTCCTTACCTGGTCTCCCCCACCCCATCTGTCATGTTTTAGGTTACCTTGACAACTGGGACTGTCTGGAGGCTGAGTGACGTGCTTTATGACTGCACTGCTTAGCAGCGGCAATCCAGGGTCTCAGTTCTAGCCATAACTCAAGGGCTACCTGTGCAAGCTTTGCAGAGAGGGATCTGCCAAAATCTCCACCCTCCTATGCGCTTGGAGGAGCCTGCTCTTCTGCTGGTTGCAACACAGCAACCTCCCCTGCCCTTCCTGACTTACATTCTACTCGGGCCACTCACTTGTTGAACCTGCAGCTCCACCACCCGCTCCTTAGCCAGCTCAGGAGAGAGCACCTCGAAGCACAGCAGAAGATCGGTGGGAGAGACGGCATCCAATGACTGGGAAGGCAGGAACATGCGGTGGAAGTGGTTCTTGATCACCTGATCAAAGAGAAGAGAATTGGAGTCATGCCTCTGGGAGTATCCTCCCCTCCCACCTTTTTTCTTTTCTTTTCACCAAACAGTCTGCCTGACAACCTGGCCGCCACAAGAAGCTGTATGCGTAATACCATAGATGGTTGCACAGAGGACTCCTTAAAAGTTGTAAATTGCCCAGTCACTTAGACAGTGAGAGGGGCAGTATATACATTCAATTCAATAAATAAAAAATAAAAGTGGAAGTATAACAACAGCCACTCTCATAAAAACTGTGGTTGCTCTGAACAGAAAATATAGGTCTGACCTGCCCAGGAACTGCTTAACTGGCCATTTTCAAGTAGAAGGCTGAGCTAAAGACTTTGCTAATCTGGCTCCATATCTTATATAGTTGGGTGTGGCAATGTGGTAGGGTTCAGCTCAGATTTCTATCTGCCCTCTTTCGTATTACTTTCCATCCCCACGAATGGTCTTCTGTTTCTTTTCTCTTGGGTGGTCACTGTGCTGTACCTACTGAGCATGCAAACGCCTATATTAGTAGGAGGTTGGCTAGCTATGTAAAGCCTGTGGGTGAACATATATATTCATCAAGGTGCCTGCTTCCAATAAACTATGTTCATAGAGAGCACTGCTGAGAAGGTCTGTGTTGGCGGAGATTTCCATATTGATACAAGCACTTTTATACCCAGAGGTCTGAGAACATCACCTGGTGTGCCTGATGTGCCTTCCACAATGTATTACCTACTCTGTTTTTGAGATATTTTTTTTTTGTACTTCTGTAAAATGTAATTTCCCCCATCAGGCTGATATTTCCCCTTCTCGTATGATTTTGTAATGTAAAAGGATGAGTTTAGCATTAATATGCAACACTGTGTTTATGACACTGGTTAGGAAGTGCTAAAAAACCAGTAGATGTGGTAGGCAGGGTCTGCTTGCTGTTTAGTAAAGGGAAAAAGGAGGTAATTCCTATTCAGTCCTTTTCTTAAGAACAGATGACTAGGATATCCATCTTGTCATTTTAAAAGTTTGGGATTTTTTTAGGTCATAAATACACTTCCAGTTTTTATTCTATTTTCCCCATTTTAAAACAATGCCATATCCATGTAACTACATCCAGGACTTTTGAAACTCATTGCATGTACTGTATCAATATACTGTGTCCAAACTTGTAAACATGATAGAAGAATGAGGCAGCCGGTTACTGAAACCAATGAGTAGCTTGAATTCTACAGACTACTTGTCAGTCAGATTACTAGATCTCATGAAACACTAATGGATTTTGAGGACCTGCTCATGTTGTCATCAAGTAGGTAACTGGGACACGTGCTGTGAAGAAGAGCAAGAAAAAATCCTGGATACCAGGCAGACTCAATTCGCCCACAATTGATCCGCCTGATGTTGTTAGGCTGTCTCCACCTCTTGGCAAGGAGAAAAGCCCAGAAGAACAAATAGCCTGGCTGCACTCAGCCCAAACAGCATCGATGAGAGAGCAGTCTGCCATCAATACTCTAAATAAGTACTGGATTACTGAAAGGTGCCCTGAGGCAGCGGCCCCCAACCGTCTGGGCACCAGGGACCAGTTCCATGGAGAGTTTTTTCCACAGACCGGAGGGGAATGTGGTTTTGCACGCTGCCTGCATCCCGCAGATTGTTTGCATGGCCCTGTTTCTGGCATGCTGTGGCCTGGTGCCGGTCCATGGACTGGGGATTAGGGACCCCTGCTCTACAGGAGGCTGCCCTTGAAGAACACCCAGAAAATTTAACTGATACAGAATGCAGCAGCACACATAGTGATTGGGGGGAGGGGCACTAGGTTTGCCCATGTAACTGTTGCGCAAAAGACAGTGACTTCCAGTTTCTTTCCAGGTGCAATTCCAGGTGTTGGTAATCACCTTTAAAGCCCCATATGGCACAGGGCCAGGCTACCTGTGGGACCGGCCTTTTCCTAAGGGCATCTATCTGTCCTACCATCTATACGGACATCAGATGAAGGGCACACTACCAATTTTGGCCCTTAAATATAGCCATTTGAGGGCAGCTAGGAAGCCATGCATTCTATGGCAGCCTCTGCCCCTTGGGGTTCAGTAGGCCTCCATCCTTTTAGCCTTCCAGAAGGCTTTAAAGAACTGGCTCCCCTCCACCCCTCCCCACCCCAAGCATTAGGAGAAAAATTAGATAATTGCACATTAGAACTTTGATGTGGTGCCAAGCTTTTGTTATTTGTAACATTGTAACTGTCTTACTTGTATAGTTTTAATATGCTTTTAAACATGTTCTAATCTTTGAGATGGAGCTGCTCAGAGTTGGTTGCAAAATAGCTATATACATGCTTTAAATAAATAAAGAGCCTCAGTGGTGCAGCAGTCTAAGTGCTGTTAATCACTTAGCACTTAACTGCCATCTGCCTGTAATTAAACCAAGTTTGAATCTCACTAGGCTCAAGGTTGACTCAGCCTTCCATCCTCCGAGGTAGGTAAATTGAGGACCCAAGATCGTTGGGGGCAATAAGCTGACCTTGTAAAAAATGCCACTTAGGGGGGCCAAAAGCCCTAATAAGCAGGCATATGCAAAGAATGAAGGCTACTGCTAAGCACATTGAATTGTGCTTCTAGAGATTGTAAGCCGCCCTGAGTCTCCGGAGAAGGGCGGCATATAAATTGGAATAAAAAATAAATAAAATCTGTAAATCACCTCAGCCAAGCGCAGGTTCTCAGAACTCACTCGCACGCTATGGGATATGGACTCCAGCACTTCCATGGCAGTAGAATTCTCCTTGCTGATGCTCACTAAGAACTATTGGGAAAGATCATATATTAGGCAGATCAGTATATGCAGCCATGCCAGGGGCTTCCCCAATTCCACTGCCCACACCTTATTTTTCAAAGTGGTAATGTTGTAACACCAGGACCCTTAACCTCTTTCTTCGGTGCCATTTGATTCACCTCTGACAGCTACCATCCCAAGGAACAAAGAGTCTTTTTCCTATGAAATGCCATTGCAGGACTCCAGGCCTACTGATGGGAAAGCCGAGTGGCTTTTATAGCACGACACAGCTCATTCTTGCTTCCTGGGTTATTGGGCTGCCTTAAGGGGAATACAGCACAGAAGGAAGGAGACGTGATACGGGAAGAACTGGGGAAGACACAGCTGCATGTTAGCCTTTGTCTCTCCTTGCCTGCTTTCCTTCTTTCACCCCCTAGCAGTGACTGTAATGGGTAGATGGGAATTCAATTTTCTGTTCTAGTGACACTTCATTAGCGACACTGGCCCTAATCATGGTGCCAACGGCAGACTTGGGCCAAAGCTTCTCTTCACCAACACATCCTTCCCCTAAATAGCTACTTCTTTGATTGTAGTATGATTGCTTTGCAGTAACCACAGCTCATGACGGCTCTCCAGGTACTCGCTGAGGACTCCTTTCTCCACAATTAGTGTAGTGTCTGCTTTTGCTGTGGCTGTGTTCATACAAGACCTTGCTTGTTAGTTAGTTCTTCTAAACCTCTGAAGTTCCTTTCCAATATTTCTGAGCTTCACAATATGAAAATTTTATTTAATTATTTAACTACCTAATTTCACAATCAATACCCGAGTAATACACTCTTGACACACCAATTTCCTCCAAGCGTAACATTAATCATAAATGTGACTTCCCCCCCCCCCCCATTGCTGATATTCTCATTTTCCATTTCAACTCTCTAGAGCAGAGACAAGCCAAAGTCACCCGTTTTTGTGTTGACTTCTGACTTAATTTTTAAGAAGTTAGGTGTTTAATTAGGCGTGAGAGAAACAGAGCTGAGGGGAAGATCCCTGTATCAAAAAAGCTCTTTTTTTCCTTACCGCTAATTCCCCTGCCGCTACACCCTTGTCTTCTAAGTCACTGGGACATATTTCGTTTAAATGTATAGAACTACCATTACTAAGGGGGTGCAGTGGCTCAGTGCCTAAAATGCTGAGTTTGTCAGTTGGAAAACAGTCAGCCAGGGTTCAAGGCCCAAGTGCAATGTGCAGGGTGAGCTCCCAATACTTGCCCCGGCTCCTGCCTACCTAGCAGTTTGAAAGCATGCACAGGCGAGTATATAAATAGGTACCACTTGGGTTGGACGGTAACAGTGTTTGATGCTGACTTCGAATGATGCTGACTCCCTCGGTTAAGAAGCAGAGATGAGCACTGCCTCCTAGAGTGGGACGCGACTGGACACGGGAAACCTTTACCATTAGTAAATCTAGTTCTTTACCTCTAGTAAATCTAGCTGGACTTTTCTATTGAAAAAACTCCTTGGACATTTCAGAAGTAAAAGATACCTTGAATATCAACATTAATCCAGGCTGAAGGATAACAGATAAAAAGCTATTCATGCTATTTTTTTTAATTTATTTTTTTCTCTCTCACCTTAACAGGTTTGTTGTGAGGTTCCTTTGCAAAGTAGTAGACTGTCAGCACTTTCTGCTTCTGGGGTAGCGGGACTGGCAAATACAGGAAGGGGTCAAAAGTGATGGATACCTGCAGCAGTAACAAAATAAGCAATAAAAGCCTTTATTGAGCATAAAATAACGCACATTGGAAGCACCAGCAAATCTCATAGAAACAGTTATTCTGGGCTTAAAGGGCACTATCCAGAGGGAGGAAACAGTCTAGCAAAAGTGTTAACAAGAACAAAGCAGCAGAGACCTCATCCAGCAGACACTGACACGGGAAAGTAAAACAAACACCAAGATTTTGCAGAATTGTTGTAAAATCAGCCTGGTTATTAACTATATGAGCAGAATCTACCCCTGGTCCTGCCACAGCGACTAGTGGAAAATACATCTAAATAAACACTCCAAAGTGTCAGTAGAAAGTAGCCACAAAACCATACCTTAGAGCATACAGGGCACACCAGCTTGGATTTGAACTGGCCTTGGAACAGGTCGACAATGAAAGAGTCATTCCTCATTTTGTGCCGTTGCCAGGCCTCTTCCGCAACAACCTAGCAGTGAATATCATAAAAGCCAGGATGAAAAATTACCTTGCCAGCTCAGAACCTTCTGTGCTTTCTCTAAGCACATGCAGTAATAATGCAACAAGCATTCACCTCATCTGGCCGTCCATCAGAGTCTACCGTTTCTGTGTAGGGCTTGTTCTGGATCCGGTTCAGATCCTCATGGAGTCCATCCAGCAGAAAAGCCATGAACTCCTGGGCATCATGCTGGGCATAGCCTGTAAACTGGCTGGCCTTGCTGGCCACAATCGCCTGCAGGAAGAATTGGATGCAGAAACAGCCAACTGTTTGTATAGGATTTGCCAGCAGGATCGTACCCTAAAGTGGCTAAATCAGAAGATCATGGATGGAACTTAAGGAACGCTAACCAAGATGGAACAATTAGGCTTTCTGGTGGATTAAATGGTAATTGGAAGCTGCATTTGATGAATCCAGTCACCTTTTTGCAGTTCCTGGAATCCACACCCTCCCAACTTGCATGACACTAAAGTTCATCTGCAGAACACAAACTCATGAAAGCCCAACTTGTGTATTTGAATGACACGTATGGAAAAGGTGGACACCGAACTTCTACTAGGCTTAATGCATCTATTGGTAACAATCCGCCATTATAAAGGCTAGAAGCATGTGGAAAAACAGTAGAAGTACTTTGGAAGTAAGCCAAGCATTCCTCTGAACTCATTATTTAAAGTATCAAGATTGTGCAACTTCTGAGGGGTTCGTCCGTGTCATTTCCCCCACCCGAGCACTCTGAATATGGACAGAAGACACTTCTGTCAGGAAAGCTTCATAAATAGGCCCATTCAGAACAACAGATTTTGGGTGAGTCTTTCCTTCTAAGCCCTCCTGGTGCTAACAGACAGAGAAGGAAAGAAATTAAAGCAAGTGCGGTAGATTTAAACTGTTTTTATTCCCAGATTTTGTTCAGTCCTGGAATAAAGTCTAACTCAAGGTATCCAGATCTGCCTTAAGCATCTTGTCACATCCCAGAAGGCAAAATGGATGGGTTTGGGGAATACCACACAACCACTGTGTGCTTGCCCAGCAGGCCTTACCTTCAGCTTGGAAGGCTGGAAGGCATGGTGGGTGCCTTTCCAGAGCGCCCGCAACAGCACCGCGAAGCCAATGGCCAGGCGCCCCCCTGTTCCCAGCGGGTTACTGTAATTAATTTCAGACTCGAAGGAGCGATCTAGGAGGCACATACAAGAGAAAGGGGTGAGCATCGGGGCACTTTCTCAAGGTCACCATCCTGAAAGATAAAAGATGAAGACTAACCAGAATATATGCAGCTACCCCCCCGCTCTCCCTCCCTAAGTTGAGATGTGTCTTACCATGAAAGTAGTCCCGCAACTCTCGAGTATTGGAGAGAGACTGGATAACACTGTTCATAAAGCAGGTGTTACCCAGGTTCACCAGTCCTGTAAAGCCTGGCAGACACACCTTCTTGTCCTCCTCTTCCTCCTCCTCTTCCACGCTCTCGTTGCTGACAGGGCTGTGGGTCATTGGGGGGACCATACAGGTTGGCTTAGGCTGGAGAAAAAAGGCTGTTAGCAGTCAAAGGAAATAGGGTTCTATTTTTTTGCCAAGTTCATTTTTAGATCTTGTATTCTTGGCTTCTATCGACACCATGCTTCTTTTGTCCCAGGAGGGAGAGCAACCCTTTCACTCAAGTATACTGGGTCAGGCCCTCTAAGCCTATGAAAAACTAATTCACACCAGGCAATGGGTAAATGTTGTTGGTCATTGACATAGGACAGGAGTTATAGTTACAAAGAAAACAGCTGGATCTGTCCAAGTGCTGAAATTGGGGATAACAAGATGCCTCTCATCACCTTGATTTGTAAAAGCCCAAATGCTAGGTTAGATGGAACCAGGGCTGTTATTTTGCATATACTCTAGATCCCTTCACCCAGAATCAAGATCAGAAGATGGCATTGTTCCACCCCACCAAAGTAAGGCCTTTCCACCAAAACCGTAATGTTTTGCGAGAGTCTTGCTCACAATTCCAATTGTTTTTCCTGTTTTCGCAAGATGCTGACCATATAAATGGACCCTTGTATTTCCTCCCATTCTCCCGCCAATAATTGGGAAATATGATACCCCAGTCCTCCTCACAAGTTCTCACCGAGGGCACAAGTGGCTCCTGTTTCACAGGCAGGTGGTCTGATACAGTCCGAGCTGTTACACTATCCAGGCCACTGTCTTCTGCTCGAGGCTTTTCCTTCTCAACGGCTCGGGCCTCTTCTTTAGTGGACAGAGGGTGCTGGTTACTTCCAGGTTGGCTTTTATCCAGAGGGGTAGGGCCGGTTGGCATGGCAACCTTTGCACCACCCACTGCACCTTAAAAAGGGGGGAAAAGTGGGCTTGTGGTTAGCAGCAGAAAGAATCTAGGGTAATTATGCTGTACATCCCCAGCTTTAGCAATATGGAGTGCCAGAGAACCAATCCTTTTCCGCAATGAAATGCATGCCATACATGATGGGCGAAGAACATGCTCCAAGATTGACCCAAGAAAAATCCCTGCAGAGTCTGAAGTATCCAGGTTCTTTCTCAGGTCCAATCTATAAGCTGGCCAAACAATGGAAATAAACCAATATAGTTCTTCTTGGTGATTCCTGAGAATCTTAATATCCTCAGACTTCCCATCAATACATACAAGGAACCCCTACAGGGTGAATTTTTTAAAATCCAGGTGCAGACCTCGTGTGGCAGGAGCCTCCAGCCCCCCCCAACGCTGGCAGTGTCGTTTCTTCAAACAAATGTTAATCCGGGCTGTAGTGAAATTGTATGTACACTGATCTGGTTCTATAAGGTTCCTGCAAGGCAATTCAACAGGGGAAGCAATGAGAACATTGGACACAATTAAACAGGGCAAAAAACTTACAGCTACCCTGGCCTGGCAAATAATCTAATAAATGAACAAACAAATTTCTGCATTACGGAAGAAAAGATCTCTGGATTGCTGTACTTATTTCTTTATATAGATGAGAAGCACCTTGCTTAACAGGAATCGATGCTAGAAATCTCTGGACTGTCTACAGTAATACATTTTCAGTCAACTGAGTTTAGATTTTTTAAATATCCTTTTTAATACCTATGAAATTTTAAGACAAAAAGATAAAAACTACCAAGAAAAAATTCAAGAAAAAGATCAGAAGAAAAGAAAGAGAGGACAGAGGTGTAATAACAATAAAAACACACAAAAAATGATGACTTCTGACTTGTTTTACAGCAAATGTAGAGACTCATATTGTAATCATAAAGTTACAACATGACATCCGTTTTTAAAAATCTATTAATATTAGTAATTGTTAAAGCCATATATCCTCATTTGATGTTCTCCCATTTTGCGCAAAAAGTCCACAAGGGGCTTCCAGTTAGCATTAAAGTTGATCAATGCCTTTTCTCTAAGCAACACTGTCAATTTCGTTATCTCAGTTGATCTGAGTTTAATCAATCTGAGTTTAAATTGATAATATTGCTTCTTGAAGGGTCAGAACAATAAAAATCACACTTGAGGGAATCAATAAGTCTTAGCTGGGTTAGTATAATCAAAAGCTGAGGCTTGGGTCACAGAATGGAGAAGATGAAGCAGCATCAGACAGAATATATTACGTTGGTCCCTAGAATATATTTGCAAAGAACTACTAATCAAGCAAAAATAATTCAAATTTGATACCTGAGTTTCACCTGCCACCTGAATACTGAATGAGGGCCGCAGCCTTGGTGAAGTCGAAGAAAGTTGGCATCACTGCAAAAAGTGGCATAAATTATGTATTTTGATTCTTTTCCCGCTCAATAACAATTCCAGTTAACTTCTGGCTACAGTAAGGAGAAGGGCTGGTCTGTCACCAGTAATTGCCGTACCTTGTCTGGAACATTAGTGTAAAGTCTTGCTCCCGAAAGTGCACACTGGACATTTCCTTGTGAATCTCCTTTACGTAGACATGTACCACCATAGAGTCGTTTCCTTTCTCATAGGAGTCATTCTTCACAAATGTTAGATTCACAATGGGCTCTGGTTCTAGCAAGAAAAAGATCAAGCAATAATGACCATGGGGCTATCTTAAGAGAGAAATTTCCAGAGAAATCATCTTGGGATTCAAATTTACGTGTGTGGTTGTCTCTGAGGATAGGCTGTAGAAGATAGAAGTGGTTAAACCACTGGCCAATTTTGGAAAACATTGAGCTAGAGTATCTGCATTGAAAGCTATATTCTACATAAATTATGACAAAATGGTATACAGTAGAACCTTGGTTTGTGAATGCAATCCGTTCCGGGATTGTGTTTGCAACCTGGATTGGTTGCGCCCTGAAGTGACACCTCTGCGCATGTGCAGACGGCAAAAACAGTGCAGAAAGGAAGCTTTCTGTGCTGTTTTTGGGTTGGAAGCCGAACCAAAACTCAGCTGGATTTTCGAATTGGAACCTGAATTTTTTGCGAATTGAGGCGTTCGCAAGCTAAGGTTCCACTGTATTCTAGCAGGCATGTCCCAAGAACTGTGCAAAGTACTGAACCAAACTCTTCCCTCCTCCCAGAACAGACAATCGTTAAGCCTCCAGGTTAGCAACATAGCACTTGCAGATGCTGATGTATCCACTAGACTCCCCGTAAAGCAACTCCAACTCTCCAAATCAATGCAAAATTACTTAAAAATCCATGTTTAAAAGAGGCTGAAATCTAAGCCAAGATCCTTCTACCACAACTTCTGTAACTCCATTCAGCTCCATCAACCAAGTCATACTCTTGGTCCATCATGAACTATCTTCTGCTCTAATAACAGAAAGCATATACCTCTTAGCTGGTCGCTCAAGCATTTTAAAATCAAAGTTTAGGGACACAGGAAATGGTTTACTATTACAGGGTTCACACACTGAGCAGTTTACTCCTCCAGTTTGTTGAACAGACCACAATTACCTGGATTCATGTAAGAGAAACTTAAATAAATCACATTTGTATCTTAGCACAATGGTTGATCCCAGACAATACAGAGAACTTATTCTATTGATTAGCAGCAGCTGAGACTTTCAGAAAGGCAACTTTCTCAACTGCTGGTGAAGCCTGTCATTACTGGAATCTGAAATTTTTACACAAATCAGGTGCTCTCTAATTTCCATTAGAGCTAACAATTCACAGCTAACAATTATTCCTGTTTTTCAGAATACATGTCTACCTAGTTCTCTGGCCACAGAGCCAACATCCATTTAATCCCCTCACTCAGTTTAAACGAAGTTGAGCAATCATGGTGTACGTACATAAACCTTCAGGATCTCACTTTTTACTCACCAATACTAACAGCCTCTAAAGCGTCACTGTCCTTGGACCAGACTCCCGTCTCAGGATCTCTGGCTTGCAGAGAGGAAGGGAGGCCCTCCCTGAAGGCAAAGGCAGGGTCTAGTCCCTGAGAAGCTTCAAGGGAACTGGCTGGTTGAGGAAGTCTCTTCTCTAGAGACGGCCCAAGCTGATGGGGCAAGGCATCTGGAAGGGCCACAGGCTGCTGCATTTCCATGCATACTGATTCCCCCTCCTGACCCTCAATCTGGTAATGTAGGGAGAAAACCACAATCAAATGTAGAAGTAGTATAGAACATTTTAACTAAAATGTATCAACAGATTCTAACACACGCAGGATTCAATAGAAAATATTCTCTTTTTTAAAAATAAAATATTCTTTATTGAATTTTACAAAAAAATCAGACAAAAGCACACAAATTAAAAACAAAAAAAGACCAGAATGAATTTTGCTCCCTATATTGTAGTTGGAGCACCGCCGGGCAGTTTTATCCTTCGGTTAATACACTCATCATTAGGCAATAATTACTCCCAGTACTCCAATCACCCTCAGATAACTTACATGTACACACACACATATATAATACAATTTACTCTTAACCTCTTCTCAATATCCCTATTTATCCCTATTTATATACCTATTTAATATATATCTATATTAAATATATATAAAATATATACCTATTTAAAATATTCTAATAGCAGAGAATTGAAATCACCCTTAAGTCGAGTAAGCATGATGATGCCCATAGCCACTGTTTCACCAATAAATGCCTCAACTTGTACCCCCAAATTTTCTGCTAATTGTCTTTATCTTTCATCTTCTTATGAACTACCTTTTTTTTTAAACCATGGTTTTGGGCATTAGTTCTGCTTTACTCATTAGACTTTGCTCCACTAGGAAAATAATTTCTGATGAGCAGAAAATGAAAGAATCAAAGAAATGGTCGTGTGTTCTAAAGTACCTCCCCCTGCCTTATATTCAGATTATTGGGCAAGTTATTTATCATCATTTTGTTTTTCTGGGTGTTTTGGGAATGGCTGGGCCCATGAAAGCAATAATTCTGTTAACATGTCTCCCCAATCAATGGCTATTTTGTACTATTTCCATTGGTGGTATCTTACCGGTTCGGCCTGCTTCGGCTGAACCACTGAC
>JANHFR010005165.1:81707-92039 GCA_032468015.1 Mimophis mahfalensis | reverse complement strand
CTAAATCTAAATCTAAATCTAAATCTAAATCTAAATCTAAATCTAAATCTAAATCTAAATCTAAATCTAAATCTATCAATAAATAAGTGCAAAACTCTTCTTCCAGCCAGGCAAAATTTTGCAAAATTTTCAAAAGGCAAACAGATTTTCTTTGTTTTCCCCCTGATATTTCACTTTCAAACAGAGTGCTAACTGGCACATGACTGCAGGGAATATAAATCCTTCCAATCTGTTCTTCAGAACTGAAGAAGCTTCTTGGATGAGAAGCAAATTGTCTTCAAGGGAAAACAAGGTCCAGTTGCATTTTGACAAAGCACCTTTGGGACAGGTTAGATCATTGTCTTTAACTGAGTTTTGGATCTATTATTAGATCAGAATTACGTTTTCAGAAAAGAAAACTGTCCCAAAGTTGTGCTGTTCTTTACAGATACATCCAGGAATGTAATTATGGTAAATGGACATATGGAGAATGCTTAACTCCAGCAGGTGAAAGGGTCCTTTTTAAATCTCCCCCACACTCAAGACTGTATTATACTTAATATTGCATCTGATGCTTAATTCAGTTGATACGTGCAAAACTGATTAAATTTTAACTTCTGATCATACACCTGCACTAATGCCATTCACCTTGGATAAGAATATCCCAGTTAGTAGTTTCCTACAATTTCCTTACCGAAAGATATCCTAAGTACAGGACAACAAAACACAGATTTAATAGATCTCAAAGCATGATAAATAGAGATTCAATTAATTTGGGAAGTATTTTGGATACATTTAAAACATTTTATCCAATGAGATATGGCAGAAAATAACCTGAATCACATTGTAGGAAACATGAATTAGAAATTAATTAAGCACTGAATGGACATACCATAAAACACGCTCAAGAAGTATATCATGCTTTGAGATATATTACATTGAAATTGGACTAATTGTATGCTTTATCTTTTTTTAAAAAATATGCCGCCCTTCTCTGAAGACTCATTTATTACTATATTTAAAATTAAATATGTAAGGACAGAACACTTTTTAAAAAATCAAGTTAAACGAATCTGTTGTGAATAGGGAGAAAAACCTATTATTAGAAAAACCTAGAAAATTATTGCATTATTGTTGAAAACATTTGTAGAACAGTAGAATATCTAATAAGACATTTGGGGCTAAGGGAACAAATTACTTCAATGGTAATGAAATTAGTTCTTTTTCTAATTATTCTATAATTTACATACCTAACATGTAGATATAGCTAATAATTAGATAAATATTTTTTTGTCAGCATAATAAATCTCCCAGAAACTGTATGTATACTCAGGTATGCTGGACTGCACCCAGAATACTGCAGGAAATCTGTAGTATTGCTATAATAAAATAAAGGATGGTTTCCAGACAAGATAAAATAGTATGAAGAATCCAAGGAGAAAGTGGCTTCTGGAATTATTACAGAAGTGAAAAGAAAGCCCTTTCAGCTTTTTAATATGTAACTTACTTTATTGTAATTTTGAAGGCTGGTAAGAATCCTATCCAGTGAACAAATTATTGTCTAGTATCTAATTCATTTTGAAGTGAAGATTGTAACAGGTACTTTAGCAAGAAGATATTACCTACAATCATTCATTCTGCACAAACTGGTTTCATAAAGGGCATCAAGAGTCAAATAACATAGGGCTTTTGATTGATATAATGGTCTTATACACTGACTTACTAAGAATCTATGTTATTAGTTTTATTGCATATAGAAAAATCATTTGATATGATTTAAATCAGGTTTTGAGTTCAAAGTGTGGCTGAGGTTTGGATGTCCTATATAATCTATAATCTTAATACTTTTCATTTCATTTTAGGTAATATAAAAAGAGGAGGTCCAGAACAATTTAGATGGCATCTGATGAGCAGTTTAATAACAGGCTAAAATGCTATGATCTTCAAATCAAAGACTGTCATGTTAGATTAAGGGACAGATAGCTAAACCTTTTATTCAATACTCCCATATTATTCCCTTGAAATACTGTTTTTTCTGATCTAAGAATTATTGGAAAGGATATTTCAGGAAATAAATGAAGGGCAGTAATGATAAAACTAAGCATCGGCCACAAAAATAAATGAATCAATTTGAACTTCCAGGAACAATCAGGGAATGTAAGGGAACAAAATAAATTGTAATTAGTGATGTCACTGTAAATTTCTAGGACCAGACTTATCCAGACACTTACCAGAATTATTGCATAATAAATGCAAGGGGGCTTAATTCTACTAGGCAAGTCTTGAATTAAAATGTCAGTGTCCAATTTATATATTGTAATTCCACCATTGAGGAAAAACAGTCTTGGTTTATTCAAAGATCTGATTCAAGTTTTGTTAGGGAAAAATATTTGAGTCTTCTGAGAAGCTGAAGTACTGCAAAGAGAGTAATGAAATGGTGCAACTTTATAGTGGTGAAATTTATTAGAAGTTTGAATCTTCTTCTGAACTGCATGGGGCTTCTTTTGATTCAGGTTTTGCAGACATGATAGGCTAGATAAAGATACATATTATTTGTGTTATGCATTGAATGTATATAGATGGTTAGCCCTGCTAAAGTGAAACTAACCTTTAGATGACCCTCCAATTATTTTGGAGGGAAACTTTTAACATTCATATTTGGGCAGGTATTTCAAGCATTATGATTGGCTAAGACCCCACGGGCCCAGAGTATAAATTACAGGCATTTGCCTGCAGTTCCTCAGTTCCAGTTTTGAGTCAATAAATACTGTTATAGCTATGCTGGTCTGGTTCTTGCCTACTGAAGCCCGCTACATAATAATTTGTGTTTAACACTGAAAATAGCTCCCATGAATCTGCCCAACCACCATTTCTGATACAAGCCAGTGCAATGAATGGGAATTGTCCAAATTCACTATAAAGGTTACAAAGAAAGGTTATTAGTTTCCCACTGTTCTTTGCACTGAAATGCAACTAATACTGACATTTTAAGAATAATAGTTAGATAACTAGTTATCTGCAGAAGTGGGGAATGAAATATTTTCATGAGGGTGGAGATTAGGATTTTTATGTATCTTCATATAAATGAAGTTTTCAAAGTGTGTAGATATATTATGGATATACCTACCAAATATACCTGAGAAGGAACAATATAAAACTACATTAAAATGTTGGGGGTTGCAATAAAAATTGAAGTTGAATTGTTTTGTATCTTTACTTATATAAAGCTAGTATTATTACAAAAATTTCTCAACAAAGTTCAAACATGTTCATGCAAATCACCAGAAACTCACTGTAACCTACCTGTTTAGTGTTAATAACATGATCATGTAGACTTTATCCAATTCAGGAATTTTTATCATTACAGAAATAAAAGAACAAGATCAAACCATCGCTAATCAGGATAAAACAGAACAGGAAGTAAAAAAATGAAGGCGATGAAGAATGAAGTTAACTATGACAAAATTAATGCCAGATAAATTTGAAAAAATAGCAATATAGATATATAATGTGTCAAAGAATCAGTGGGTCAGTGTTTCCATGGTCATTCTTGTACACTTAATGTATACTTACATGGAGATATAATTTCACAGGATGAGCCTTTTTCATTGTCGTAAAAATTATGTGAAGTAAATGGATTTCTGCCAAATGCAAATAATATTATGCATTGTCAGCAACTGGGAATCACAGTACTATTCACCTTCAGTAGTATGGCTCGTTAGGAAAGGACATATTTTTTATGGTTCTGGATGGAAGTTCAAAAGTAGAAAATTTGATTAGCCAGGTAATTAAAATTCGTAACATGATGGTATTTATGCAACCAGGTTCCTGTCAATTTTGTTTTCTGAGTAGGTCCTGCTGAAGCTGTATTGTTACAGAATTGTTAAGCTTTACATTCACACTTACCATTCTTGGACAAAATAACAGCCAGATACTCATGAGAAGAAGCATTGAGGTAAAACAGAAGGCTTGGAGCATTTACTGTCAGGAAAGTAAAAGCGATGTTTTCCTTGGATATGGATGTACCAGCATAAATGGCCGAAGATGTAGAACTTGCATTTTTAGTTACAGGATAAGGTTCCTGGAATGTATAGGTAATAGAAGTGTCTGCTTCAAACACCGCAGAGACTTCTAAAAATACAAAGAAAATGTACAAATCAGATTCAGTGCAGTAGATTGAAAACTATTGGAGCTGTTGAAATTGAATTTTTAGAATCAACAAAGCGGGTGCATTTGTGTGTGCTTTCTGTTTTACAGTCCACAGTCAGAAAATATGAATTTCATATGAACCAAGAACATCCAAATTTTCCCATAGATGGATCTTTATTCCCCTTATTTACAATCTGGATGCAAAATCTAGCAATCTAAATACAGCTGGTCCTTGATTCACAACCACAATTGAGCCCAACGTAGTCCCTACAGTTTTCTTGGCAAGGTTTTTCAAAAATGCTAAGCAAGACATTTTCCCCATTTTATGATATTCTTGCCACTGTTGTTAAGTGAATCACTGCATTTATTCAATTAATAACATAGTTTTTAAATGAGTTTGGCTCTCCCATTGATTTTGCTTGTCAGAAGGTCATAAAAGGGGATCACATGAACCAGAGACACTGAGCCATCATAAACAGAGGTGGCATTCAGCCAATTCCCACAAGTTCCAGAGAACCAGTAGCGATCATTTTGACTGGTTCTGAGAACCACCTCTGATTGGCTGACACCAGCAAATACCACCTCTGATTGGCTGATAGCCTAGCCATCCCACTAAGCCACGCCCACTACCAGTTTTTACAGAACCAGTAGTAAAAAAATTTGAATCCCACCACTGATCATAAACATGAGTCAGTTGCTAAGTGTCTGAATTGTGATCACCTGACTGTGGGGATGCAGTCATAAGTGTGAAAAGTGGTCATAAGTGCCTTTGTAACTTTGAACGGTCACTAAATGAACTGCTGTAAGTCGAGAAGGGCCTGTGTATTCTTTCTCAGAGGAAGTATGATATTGAAGCAGATAATCTTTTGTCAGCCTGAAGCACTTTATTGAACATGCCGTATAATAGCAGTATTTCTCTGTTGCTACCCGATTGGCTGTGCAGAAAGGCAGGGGGCCAAACGAGGCTGAAACATGTAGAGGAGGATGGATTCTGGATTCACTGAAAGAAGTGAGTCAGTAAAAGTTGAGAGGTGAGTCCATAGAGGAGGACAAACTCCCAGCAGGTTGCGGTTTTCAGTGAAGGCTTATGAATATATTGCCTAGGGGGTTTCATTGTTTGGAATACTGAGAAGTAGCAGCAACATTTTCAAATATTTAAAAGTTATATAAAATAATCATTGGCAACAGTCAAGGAAATAATGAAATGGATCATGGCATGCTGTTTGCTTTTCAGAAGGTCCCATCCTAATTCACGTTTTCTTGGTTTCACAGTGACAATCATGATGAAAAGTCAAAATATCTGTCAATGTGACTTATTTGGGGGGGGGGGGGGGTAAAAAAGCCATGTTGGCTAGAAAAATTTAAAAAAAAAAACCTACACTCACTACAGTTGGCTTTAGAAGTTCACAAAAAGATGCTACTCTTGATCTCTTCACCTAGCAAAATAATTTGTTCTCCCTAAAAGGAAAGCAAATCTGGGGGAGACTGAGGAAGTTGGATTAAAGTCAGCCTGGTCAGACTTTCAAATCAAACTCCATTTCATGCTGTAATGTTTAGTACGACACTAAATATAATGTAATGTTTTAGTTTAGACTAAGCTGTCAGTGTAAAGATGAAAGATTATTCCTTCTTTTTGAAAATATGAAAATGCAGTTAGGCTCATTTCTTTGAATGTTGGGCACTCTATTATTTACCATACCCATTTTTCAAACAGCATCTGTGCACTTTATATGTTCTTTCAACCATTTTAAGAAGCCAGGGGTCACTTGTTATTAATGGGCCATTGCCACTTTGCAAGAGGCAGTAACAATTAGAACTGAAATGCTCAAATAGATCTTGGCTATAACAAAGAGAAAGGGAGGGAGGGAGGGAGGGAGGGGGAGAGGGAGAGAGGGAGAGGGAGAGGGAGAGGGAGAGGGAGAAAGAGAGATTGAGATAGATAGATAGATAGATAGATAGATAGATAGATAGATAGATAGATAGATAGATACAGAGAGACAGAGGGAGAGAGACAGAGAGATGGTTTACGGAGGATCATTAGGGTTTTTCATTCCACCTAAAATGCCATCTAAAGCCCAAGTTCTTTTCTCATACGCTATTATTTTTAATATTTGTATTTGGTGTTTTTAATATGTTGTAAGCCGCCCCGAGTCCTACGGGAGATGGGCGGCATATAAATTCAATTAATAAATAAATAAGTAATAAGAAATTAATATCTACAAAGTTATGACAAACACACATTGTCTTCATTTTATGAACACGGCATTTCATTTTTTCCTCTCAGATGATAATCTTAGCGCATTAACATATAATTACAAAAGTTAAGTACACCAAAAATAATTAATTCCCAAGCCATGAGAAGTTAGCTCCACAGGATATATAAAAGTATAAATCATCAAGGGATTCTTCAACTAGTTTTTTGTTTGCTTGTTATTTGAGTTTTCAAATGAGAAAAGTCTTGACAATTAAAATAGTTTTGTATTCTGGAAGACATGACCTCATGTGCAGACTACTGATCTGCACATGTGCATCTCTGAAATCAGATTATTATTATGGGATCTCTGCCTAGAATCTAGTGCAGTGGTTCTCAACCTGTGGGTCGGAACCCCTTTGGGGGTTGAACTTTCACAGGGGTCACCTAAGACCATCGGAAAACACATATTTCAATACAAATACAGGTGCATGTGAAAATAATTTTATGGTTGGGGGTCACCACAACATGAGGAACTGTATGAAAGGGTCGCGGCATTAGGAAGGTTGAGAACCACTGATCTAGTGAGATTTTTGAACAAAGGTGGTGAGAGAGAACACCAATGATATATTAGTTAAAGAAGCCCTTAATCTGGCACCAAATTGAACCTTTGCATCATTGACATTGAAAACGTTTCCTCTGCATGTGAAAAGCAGTACAAGACCAGTCAGACACCCAATTGGCAGTGGGAGGAAGATGGTTGATTTGGTGTCCTTATTGGCATGGGAACCTACAATTGCTTCAACTGAAAGAATGGAGGGTTGCAACATTAGTATCTAGCACAGAGTGTGTATGTGCCAACAACCCTGTCAGCCAGCCAATCTACCAGAGGAAAAATAGCCATAGCAATAGCACTTAGTCTTATATACCACTCCACAGAGCTTTACAGCCCTTTCTAAGTGATTTACAGAGTCAGCATATTGCCTCCAGCAATCTGGGTCCTCATTTTACTGACCTCAGAAGGATGGAAGGCTGAGTCAACCTTGAGCCGGTGAGATTCAAACTGCCAAACCTCTGGCAGCCAGCAGTCAGCAGAAGTAGCCTGCAGTACTGCATTCTAACCATAGCACCACCACAGCTCTTAAAAATAAAATGGAATTCTCAGATTGCTATTGAAATTAGGGAAATAGAGAAAAAAGCTGGCACACCTTCTCACCCCCCAAAATGTATTAAATTATGCAAGATTTGTTGAGAACCTACAGTTGTGGTCCTCAATCTTTTCTTCACCACAGATCCCCTTTAAATACCTTTTGAGGCTACGGATCATGGCCACAGACCCCAAAGATTCAAGACTCAAATAATAACATTTCTACAAGCCTTTATGGGTTCCTGTGATGACATCTTGGCCCCCCCGGGATCTGCAGACTACAGGTTGAGAACCACTGATTTAGATAATTTAAATTAGAAAGTGACATTTTGTATAATACAGTTTGGTCAAGGTGCACTGGATGAGCAAAAAGGAAATTTAAGAATCCATTCAGCCATCGTACCTTCTCTGCAGAATGGTCCTTCATATGGTGAATTAGTGCAATCACACAAGTAGCCATTAGGTTTTTCTACACATTTCCCTCCGTTCTGGCAAATGTTACCATAACTGCTGCAATGACCTGAGCATCCTGGTTTGACACCAGGAGTCACTTTGGCTCGTTCTTCAAGGTCAAGTTTCTGTCCATTTAGATGTAGAGAACGAATACATCCCATAAAACCTTTCTGTTTGGATGCAGATGCCCCTGTTTCAGGTATAAGTAAGGTAAAGCTTATATTTTAACAACTGATCCTTTAACAAATGAAATTCTTATTAAGGTTTTATTGTACAATATTGTAAAAATATATTTCCCATTGATTCCATATTAATGTACAAGGGGGTATTTATTTATTTATTTCTCTAACTTGTGTTCTACCATCTCATCTCTAGGTAGCTTATAGACATTGAATAAAATGCCATATAAAACCATCAAAACAATAAATAAAGATCTTATATTCTCCCACAGACAGGGCTTCCTCAGGGTCCTGTCAGCCAGACAATGTCAGCTGGCGACCCCCAGGGGGAGAGCTTTTTCTGTGGGTGCACCTGCCCTTTGGAATCAACTGCCCCTGGAGCTCCAGTTGGCTCCTGACCTTCAATCCTTCCATCGCGACCTAAAAACATGGCTTTTTCAACTGGCGGACCTGGACTGACGGGGTGGTTTACTCATTTGTTTGTTGGTTTTAATTATTATTGGGATAGTGTTTAATAGATTTTAAAAATTTTATATTATATGTTTTTATTGTTGTGAGCTGCCCTGAGTCCTTCAGGAGATAGGGCAGCATACAAATCCCAATAAATAAAATAAAATAAAAAATATTTAAAAATTCAATTAAAATGAAACTGAGCAGGATAGAGAAGAAAGGAGCAAAGTGCACAAAAGGAGAAGGTGGGCATTCTCTATTCCATCAGCCACCTCCAGTATTGTTAATTGAACATGTAATCTAGACCTCATTATCAAGGAAGATGTCACTTCTGCAGTCTAGTGAGAGTTTAATATGCAATGATAATAAAAGTGGAGGAAACAATTGAAATAAAATTAGTAATATAAAACATAATATAGCCTTTGGGGATTTGTATTTCGACTTATATGTTTGTAAATCGTGGGATTACTATCAATTAAGTCTCCAGTTTTATCATTTCTGTTGGCTTCATTTGATAACTTTGCAACTAGAAAAATACATACAACTAGAATATTGGGTATAGAAAATTAAAACCATATGTTGCAATAGTTCAACATATTTCAAAATATGTTCAACATAGTTCAAAACCAAACCAAAAAACCAAAAAAGTCAGGCATGAGAAATAACTTGTAGAGTATAGGATTTCTATTCGTAAAACATAAGGAAGTGAAAATCATCCCACAAAGACTTGCATTTCATTGTTATCTTAAATATTATGTAGTGGTGAGAAACTTTGGGAATTCAATAAACACCTGTTGAATAATCTCAAGAATATGCAAAACTGGTGACTATATGCTCTTTGGGACTCTGTTTCTGGAATAGATATATCGAAAGGAATGCAAAATTGAATCTTTTGGTATATCAAAAATACATTTTCTATCTTTTATGGTATCACTATATAGTCTATAATAGAAGGAAACAAAATACTACGGTAACCTAAAGAGCTAGAATTATGGATTTGCTGATTCCTGTTCACTACTAATTCGGCGGTGAACTATAGTAATTTATATGCATGTCTGAGAATGGAATACAGTCTCTGTTATATTTTTTTCCTTCTGAGCTTTTTCCTATTGCTTAGTCTTTGGTTTTGTTATTCATTGGTGGGACAATTAATATCAGTCTAAACTTTCCATAGAAATCCATTGAGTAATATCAAATATCCAATAGTTAAAAGAATATTCATTTACCCTAACAGACTAGCATTTGTAAGAAATAAAATAAAAGGAGGGGATAATACCAATGATTGTACCTACCTACAAATAATTGACTGTTTAGCTGCAATCGAAAATGTCCTTCAGCAGGTGCTTCTAAAGTCTTCTTTGGAAAGTTGTCCACCTGAAGAGAGGTTTCTCTAAGATTCCTTTCAGCATGCACAGAATGCCACTGATTGTCATTCAAGGGCACAGGGGATTGGACCATAACCTCTACAGGGCCATTTCCAACATCAACTGTGAAAATGATGTCTTTAGGAGCTGGAATGCATGAGGTGAAACTTAGTATGTTATACTGATAACAAATACATAATTTTATTGAATTCACATAGTGAATTGTCTATATATTATGGTACATATCTACAGACCCAAATCTTCCATGTGAAATCAAATTCCTGGCCAGATATTCTCATTTTTTCTACGTTCATGTGTTAGGCTGCTATACTCATGAAACGGAAGGTATGTATTTGCCTTGATTGGCTACAGCTTGTGTTTTGTTGGGGGGGGGGGCGGGGGGTGATTTGGCCATCACAC
>JANHFR010005165.1:59447-70614 GCA_032468015.1 Mimophis mahfalensis | reverse complement strand
ACCCAGTTTTTAGAGCAGGAAAAACAAGAAAAAAAATATTCTGAACCAAATAGTACTAAAATACTAAAATATTTAGCTCTGTCATTCTGAGAGTGCTTGCCTCCACTCGTGCGTGCACTGGACAGCATTCGGACCATAAGACGTACCCTCATTTCTCCCCCACTTTTTTTTGGGGGGGGGGGGAAGTGACTCTTATGGTCCAAAATTTATGGTAGTTGATTTTGTAATTCTAATTTATGAGTGACAAAATTAAAAGAGCATGTTAGTCAATTTTATATATTTAAAATTGTTCTTGATATCAAGCACTTTTCAAGAATGTTATCCTTAGTCATAAAGTTAAAGGATGGCTTACTTTTCAAATTCAAGTTCTCCTGGGTTGGAATTCAAATTGAAAACACAACTTAAAGGCCACCATAAAATTTCTTTAGACATTAAACTTACTGAATGCCTTAAAAGGTATTTATATTATATATGTTTTGTGAGGTTTGGAGCTCTACATTCCCCAGTTTGCATGTTAAACTTATTACTGAAAAGTAAGATACATAAAAAACTAAACTTTATTTCCATCTCATTATATGCCATTAAACTTTCACTGAATTATTTCTCTTTTTTTTAATAAGAAAAATTAGTTCACCTGTTGCCTTTGATTAGTGATATACTAATTTATCCCTTCATTAATGAAGTCTCAGAAACAATCGCTAGTATGTCTCCTATCTTCTACCAGATTATAAAACCATTACTACCTTTAACATAACCAAATTTTGTCTTGATACATGAGAGTGAAGCACCAAATATCGGTCTATAAAATGACTTTTCTTTGATACCTTCAATATTTTATATTCTTTTTCGCCTTTTCTTCTGTTTTAAAGACTTTTAACGTCCCGTAATTGTTTTTTTAATAATGCATGTTTAAGTTCATATATATACAATATGTGCATATGTACACACACACAATGGTGAAAACCTGCAATAAAGTTTACCAATCTACCTTTCATTAAATTCATAATATATCTCTATATGAACAATAACAAATTGGAATGCACAGTTACCATTCTTCTCTGTCTGCATCACAGTTACAAAAGTATCTCAGATCCAAACAGCTTTCTTCTAGACCACAAGCACATTGTTGGATTCCTGGAATTGATCCTCCCCAGTAAGGGTGTTTTTCATTGGCACGACCAACCCACCAAACAAATGGAATTCCATCTGGAGGAACAAATAGAGAAAATCATGCGAAATGTGAAATAAGCAGAAAATTCAAGGATATAAAATGGGTAAACCTTTTTTTTTAATCCTGTATCTCCTACCACTGGTAAAATGATAGTAAAGCAAATGGTGACTTTGGATTTATCCCCCAAATTTTCTGTAATGTAGATATGGTGAGCGTATGTAAGTTCACCTGGAGGCTATCATTTTTATAGCAACATATTAAATGCCCCACAATCAGATAGGTAAGATGGAAGCATGGTATTGATAAAATGATATTTGCAGGCATTTGTATTTCTTGCTGGGATCGGTGTCTTTTTCTCTTTTCCCCAACTCTCCTCTTGTTTGTATGTGTCTCTCTGATTAACTTATGTGTACTTATGAATAATTAAGAAAGGTGCCCAAGGAGACAGGAAAACCAGCTATAAATAAAACACAGATATGCAAATTAAGGGCAGGAGGGAAGAGATTATTTCTATAGTTTAATGTTTAATTAGCTTTCCCGTGTAGGAGCTGGTTGATGTTTCTCTCCATGATGCATCAAAAATGTTTTGGACATCCTATAAAATTTATCATAAACAGACGCAAAGGATAGAGGATACATTTACAAAATGTGTATAGGATACAATTTCCAAAGGTGAACGTGTTCTTGGAGTCTTGGTGGTCTCTGAATTTAGTTTGGAACTTGAAGTCATTTTATTACTGTGCAAGCTAACACCATCCATGTTTTGATATAAGGTGAAATTCAGTGGTTGTTTCCATCTAGTTGCTTATCCTTCCAGCCTTGTGTTGTGAGGGTATTCCTTCTTCTTGATTGATCTGATTTTGCTCCTGGTTCCTGCTTATCTGGGTGGTTGGTAATGTGCATTTGATATGGAAGGATGTGCTCAGGACTGTTTCTTTTGGCTCCTTTCTGAACCATTTATAAATGTAATTAATTTCTCTATGTCTGCTGATAGCTAATTTGTCAGGTTGCCAAGCTTCTAGGAGACGTCCTGCCTTTTAGAACTGATGTAAGCTACAGTTTCCAAGATGTGATGTATACTGTGAAGTGAAATAATTCCCATCATGTGTTCTGAGTGCCAGTTTGATCTTTGTGAATGCATTCCTTTTTTGTGCATATCCTGTCTGTGAATTGTGTTAGATTAGGAGGATAAACACTTTTAAAAGAATGTGCGTGGGTATCCTTTCTGTTGGGAAATGTTATACTGATATTCTGCTTCTGTTCAAAACCACAGTGCAATAACTCAGAACACCAGAAAGCAGAAATATTGAAGTACATTTTAGTTTTATGTTTTTGAATTTGAGGAATGTAGTCCATCGTTTTACAGACTAATTTATGTTTTGTGCACACTTGACTGAATCTACTTAAATATTATGTATAGGCATGATGCAAATTAAAAAACCCTTGAAATATATATAAAAAAACAGTCTAATTATGAAGTTCAGAGAACTAAATAGGAAATGCTTTTAAAGAAGTCAGTTTATGTTGTTCTGCTGTTTTCCTTCTAATCTTAGATTTAACAATATGAATTCTTGTAAGGAAACAAAAGCAAACAATGAAACTTCTTATTCATGCTTACTCAGAACTAAAATTCATTAATGTAATGGACTTAGACACAAACAGTTTTAGAAGGAACAGCACCATTTTGGCAGCATAGTAAATTGAAAGATATGGGATTATCCAAAGCCCAGTCGTACTCATTATAAAAATAAAAAGGACACTATGATTTCCCCAGGCATGTAGCTTCTGAATTTTTTTCTAATTTGTGATACATATTGGAATGCTCAGGCGTATTACAAAGAACATATTATCAACTTTATTACTTTCAGCTGAAATGCTGAAATGGTGCTTTTTTTAATTTTACAGTACCATAAATTGCAGATATGGATAAGTTTTCCTTTCATGAATGACAAGAGAAGTGGCTCCTATTCTTTGTTCAGGTACTATGAAACTTCCAAAGTATATTTCTTGGAAGTCCAGGATTTGTTGGATTGCAGATAGTGCACAACTTGCAACTGGATGCTTAGTAACCATTTACAAGCAAGTCACAGACCCCGCTCCCCATGGTGCATATGACCTGGTTCTGAAGTGACGATGGCCACATCCCTTCCCTGTGGTCATGGGACCATATCTCAGACACTCAGCATTTACAGCTGCTTGCAGAATCCTTTGTTCACATCATATTTATAATATATAAATACATATTATATTTATGGTCATAATAAGTCATGTTGGCCACAAAAGGGTGCCAAAATCATTTGTGCTTTTTGATTACTCAAAGGAAATTTATATCATATAGCACATACAATTATTTCTTGATTACTTGTACTATTGTACTTGTACTATTGTA
Organism: Mimophis mahfalensis; assembly: GCA_032468015.1. Taxonomy (NCBI): domain Eukaryota; kingdom Metazoa; phylum Chordata; class Lepidosauria; order Squamata; genus Mimophis; species Mimophis mahfalensis. The sequence continues at coordinate 67,054 of JANHFR010005165.1, read as the reverse complement.
CTTGTACTTGTATTTGTACGAAGTGATGCCTCCCACCATCACTTTGTAGGCGGATATTGGATTTTCTGTCAGATTGCTCTCAGAGGGTCTGGCTGAGCCCCTATATCTCCAATATGCTTAGTACCAAGACAGGAACACCACAGGGATGCGGGCTTAGCCCGCTCCTCTATATTCTTTACATGTTTGATTGTGTCTCTGTCCATCCTAGCAATAGGATTGTTAAATTTGCAGATGACACAACCGTGATTGGGCTCATCACTGACAAGGAGGGTGAGACGGCTTACAGAGATGAGGTGGACCGGTTGACAAAGTGGTGAGGAACCAATAACTTGCACCTTAATACAAAGAAAACAAAGGAGCTTTAGGACACAGAAAATTGATGTCCAGCTACTTTTGATTGACGGGACCTGTGTGGAGAGGGTTACAACATTTAGATTCTTGGGCATTGAGTTACAGGAGAATCTGTCCTGGAGTGTCAACACAAAGGGGCTTGCGAAGAAGGCGCAGCAGAGACTATATTTTTTGAGAAGGAAAAATCATTTTCCACAAAAGTTACTGCTTGCCTTCCATCATTGTGCTATTGAGAGCATGCTTACTTATGGTTTATGTGTGTGGTACGGAAGTTGTACTTCTCGGGATAGGATAGTGTTACACAGAATTATTAAAACAGCAGAGAGTATTATTGGTTGTTCACTCCCCACCCTAGAACAAATTTATACCATCAGGTGCCACTGTAAAGCATTAGATATATTAAGAGATCCATCGCATCCTGGTCACCGCTTCTTCGAGTTTCTGCCATCGGCACGGAGATATAGAACAATAAAGGTGAGAACGAACCGTCTCAAGAACAGCTTTTTCTCCAGAGCAATCTTGGTCTTAAATAGAAACTCTGAACTCTGAATGCTCTCAATAGCACAATGATGGAAGGCAAGCAGCAACTTTCTGAAGTCATCTCATTTTATTTCATATATTGTAGTGCATTGTATTGTTTTAATTAGTGTTTTGTAGTTGTTTTAAATCTATGTGGAATGCCTTATCTGAGTTGATATAGCAACCGAGAAATTTTGTTGTTCCTGCAAGGGGACAATACAAGAAAGATTTTATTCTATTCTAGTATTCTATTCTACTATTTAAGTTTTTGCTGCAAAACAGTGTTTACTTCCAATCTGGGGCAAAAAATTCTACACAGGGAATAAAAGGTTCATTTAATGATTTTGGCATTTGCTTAACAATAGTAGATTCATTTAATGGTGATATATTTAGTAACCACCACCAACAACAACAAAATAAATTGAAAAATCAGGTCAGTCATGTGATCACCTGCTTTTGCAACCAACATGACTTATGACCATAATGGGCAAGCTTCATTACTGTCATAAGTAATAAAGAACTACTTGCACGTTCTATATGATATAAATCTCCATAAAGTAATCAAAACTGACAAATGTCTTTGCTACCCAATCAAACCATTGCTTCCCCCACCTTCTTACCTTGTACCTCTTGCCTCTTTTTTTCCTCCCCACATTTCCCTATTAACTTTGTTTCTATTTGTATTCTGTTTGTATTTTTATTATAATAAATTTTAATTAAAAAAACTTTTTCCTATTCTTTTAAAGATATTTGGAGGCACACACAAATGTATTTGGTACTAGTAATCTAATTCCAATGACAATTTAAATAGATATATTGGAAATTATTATCTGACTAAAAGGTGCTATTTAGTTCTATAATACGTTATGTGGTTACCAGGAAACGAATGGTAAGCATTAATCAATACTAAGATGCATATTACTGGCTAAGTACATTATGCTACAACATAGTGGTATGATAAATAGACATTGCTAGGGTTGTAAGAACAAATATTTTATAACATCTTTTCTTTGTTTGACTATTTTATTCTACTACACTAACCAAAAGATTTATGAAAGTCCCTCAAAGTAGCACACTTGCCAAATCTCGAGTCATTTAAAACCAGACTAAATAGAGAATTTGCTAATACACTGGAGGGAAGAACCTGACAAAAGACAGGGAATACATTTCTATTGTCTAATGTATCTTTTTTAGTATCTCTTGGAACATCTGATTCTGCCACTAAGAAATGACATAGTAGCTCACTTGAAGAGCAGTGAGCAGAGGAATGAGGTTATACAGACTATCTTGTAAATTCAACAAAGAATTTTAACACATGGTCTGGAAAGAATTTAATTATCCTAATATCATTGCCTTAACATTATGTTTCAAAGCAATATAATTACATAACAATGCTTTAAGAACAATTTTATAGTGCATAGGCATCTATGCAGACTTAACAAGGACATCTGAGGATGATCCAAAATGAAATAAGGCAAAACTAAGAAAAATAACAGTATTCATATATTGATGAAGTTATTAAAATATATATCTATCTTTCTTATACAACAGAGAATATATAAAGTACATCTACAATTATTTTCAGACTTAGTCCTTCAGATTGGTGACTATGGACAATATATTAAGGGTTTACTGATTTTAATGAGACTAGTTCTGGATATGACTCAATGTAGTAAGACATGGATTTATTTGGTTGAAAATGTTGCAAATTTAGTTCAAATTTATCTTGAGATTCTCCCCAGATTTTAATAGGGATTCTTATCTTCCTTATTAAAAAACAGCATTATGCCAGTATTGAAACATTACCCAATAAGTCTGGAATATAAGAAAAGCTGTCAGAAACCAATACAAATATTTAAAAGGCTTAATTTCTTACGTTCCTCATTCTTTACTCATAGGCACATGCCTCTTTCTCATAATTTGCTTGTTCCCTTAATTTCTCTTAAAAGTTCCATGCAGATTTTAAAAACTAACAAAAGTTATCATTCCATTTCCTCCTTATATCATAGAAGGAATATTATGTATGTTCACCACCTTGAGTTATTTACAAAAGAAATAAAATAAAGGCAGGATATAAATAAATAAGTAGGTAAATATATTTATATCCAGATCCCCTTAAGAAGTAAGAAGACCATTAGTAAACCAGTGAGCGACAGTTTAGGGTGATTTTTCCAGAGTCATCCAGAAGATTTTGTAGCTAATTTGATGTTCGATATTCCTAATCCCAGCATACAGTGGCTTTTATAAATGCTTATGGGAAAATAGCCAGCAGAACATATATGATATAGGTATTTCCTGCTTAGGTTTCCAACTACTGCTATGTAAACCGCCCTGAGTCCTTCGGGAGAAGGGCGGTATAAAAATTCAAACAAACAAACAAACAAATAAATAATTCTAATAAGAATGTAATCCAAGTAATACTGAAGAAGCTTGCTACAATCTCTGGGATAGAGGAAGAATAATTGAACAATGATTTGAAAATAAAAAAAAACCCAGTTATTATTCAGAACTATCTCCATTTTTCAGCAAAATTTCCCCTTGATGGGTAAAAAAGAGAATTAGAGAGAAATTAGAGGTTTCATATTGTTATAACAGAAAATACTTTGTAGATTAAATTTGTAGATTAAACATAAAATCCATACAGATCAAATTAGGTTCTAGATGAAATGAGCATTGCCTCAAACTGTAAAGATGCAAAGATTCACACTCTTCCCCTACTGAAGGGTTCTTTATCCTTCCAATTATATGAAAAAGAAAATATAATAGCGTTGGCCATAAGGGAGAAAAATCAAATGCATATTAGAATGGTTCATGTATTAGGCAAACTCAGTTGCTATAAATAAAATGTAAATTTTATGTAAGACCTTCCAAAAGAAATATTTTGCATGCGGTTCTCTGTGGCATTACAAGATGCAATTATGTATCACGTGCATTACAATCCATATAGGGAAACTGAATGCCCTAACCTTTATTTATCTAATTGCCCAGGGAGAGGAAAATAATATCTTCTTATGTCACTGACAGATGGCATATACCACCCTTTTCTGTTACATAATCCAATAATGACCAAACCAATTCAGGCAGCAATTTGCTAGAGATATGTACCAGTATATTCATTTGTTGCACAGTTGTAAGTTGAGTCTTTTTTCTGATAAATGGCAATACTGCTTGTTCAACTTAATGCAGGTAACAATAGAAGTGCATCATTATCATTGCTGTAGCTTGATGCTTAGGACATGCAGCACAGTGCTCCCACTAGAACACAATTTGTTCTTTGTGGGTGAGCCAATATCCAGTCTTGGCATGAGAGGACATAGGCTTCTCCCAACCACATTCCAGCGACAGGCAGGATTAGTATTGTTTGTGATTGCAATGATAACCTTTGTAGATTGCCAAAAGGAAAGTAAAAATAATGTCTTCTTTGAGTCAAACTTGATGGGTGACTTCATGGATATGGCCCTGTGACTTTTTTGGAGCAGTACAGAACTGCTTTCTTCTGATACACATTTCAACTAATTAAAATATCAATAGTCTACTCTACAGCCCTAATATTTTCTGATGGTCTACTAACTAGAGTCCAGAAAAGATGATCCAGAGTTACATCCTGCTGATATTATTTTATTTTATTTTAATTATTTTTGCATAAATGCCACAAAGAAATGTTTGTGGTACATTCATCATGTGGTACATTCATCAGCCTTATGCCTCAATTCTATGAAAAAGTTAAAGTGATATGTATCAATTAAAAATAGTGGTGAACAGGTAAAATAATGCTGGAAATAAGGGTCTAGATGATATATCCATCCATAGTTTAGATATAAGAAAAAAGAGCTATTTAGGGTATAATATATATGTGAAGAATAACATATTCTTTAGCAAGGCTTAAAGAGTATAGCAAACTATTGTCACTGACTCTGGCATAGCAAATGTAGGAGGGTTAGGGAGCCTGGTTCTCCTCAAATCAAAGAAATTACCAATCACTTTTTAGAAAAAGAAAAATGTAAACTTCAACTTTCATTCATGGCAAAAAGGGTGAAGAAAAGTAAAACTTTCCCATCTTACCTCATTCCTGCATAGGTCTCACCACAGACCAGAACTGTGTAAATTAAATTGAATCTTAAGTCACCTATTAACTGTATCTCATCTTGATCCATCTACAACCTATAAGTAAGTCTTTCTTCTAGGTAAGTGGTATAATGATACAGTATTCTATTATAACCCAGAAGCAGATAATCTCAATTTATTTAATAAGATGAACACCATTATTGCTGAAAAAGACTGTTCACTTAGAAAAGAACATCAAGCAGACTTCAAGCCTCCCCTTGAAAAAAGCCATTTAAATAACATTTCTTGCCATTTTAGAGACACTATCTCCCAACTACCACTGCTAAGTAACAAATTTTACCTACAAAAGCACAATGTATTATTTCTTATTTGTCATTTTGGGAGAAAGTACCCACCACCTGATATGGTTTTAAGAACTTTTCTAAGAAAAAATAACATTACCTCCCATTCTAGAAACAGTGTTACTGTCAGCTTTTTGAGGTAGACCAGGCCAGGAAATAAACACTACAAGCAACAGTAGAACTTAACTTAATTGATAAATACTACCATAAAAGAATCTTGAAAGAGTTCCTCCTTTCTTCTCTCTCATATCTATGAGAGTCAAAGCAAGCCAGTCTTTTAAGTTTTTTCCTTACTCCTATCTTCCTTCTCTGGATTAACTGATACAAATTTCCTTCAAAGTTATCTCTATATTTCCTCACAGGATCCCGACTCTTGCAAAATAATTGATATAAGAATCATAGCCCAAAATATAGTCTTATTACTGAATGTTTTTACTTATTTATTCATTTCTATCTCACTATTATTTTTTTCCACAAATAACTCAAGGCAGTGAACATATCCAGTAAGATATAACATATCTTATTTTTCCCACAACATCTACCTTGTGAGGTGAGCAGAGAGTGACTGGCCCAAGGTCACCCAGCTGGCTTTCATGGCTAAGGCGAAACTTGAATTCATGGTCTCCCAGTTTCTAGCTTGGTGCCTCAATCACTAGATCAAACTGGTTATTGTTTATTATAGTTTTTCCTTACCCTTATTCTTCATTTTGTAGGACAGAAATACATATTTTAAAAACAGCAAGTATCACTCTTTTCTGCATAAACTCTGAATTATAGGATTGTTTTGAAGTTCCTATTTATTACACTACTAGTCATTAAGCCCGTTACAATAATGGGCATTAGAACAGTAGTGCATTAGTAGGAACAATCTATATTAAATGGCAAGGGTACAGGGGGACACTGACTGTTGGTGTGGAGACGGCTGGTGGCCCTGACTGGTGGTGGTGATGGCTGATGTTGACAGGTCAGCCAGTGATGTTGGTGGGCAGGGCCGTGTGCTGCCCGTGGGTGATTAGAGCAGCGGTCCGGGAGCTGTCACCTGCTGCAGGTGGAGAGTGGGCAGGGTGCATGGACAGAGCCGCATGCTGCGCCTGGACAGAGGCTGCAAGCGGTGTGTGTGCTGGACACCCGCCTCTCCGTGGACCTCAACGGGTGAGTGGCCAGCGTCACATGGCTCTGGGAGGTCCCTGCAGTGTGTGGTGTGTGTACGCCGATTGGTCTGCGCTTGTGCATGCGCAGTTAACAATTCCGTACACATGCATGGACACCACTAACAGAGGGGTTTTATTATGTAGGAAATAAAATATTGTTAGGAAAATATTATTAGGGACATTCTGTATTAAATAGTAAGATAATTTTACCACATTGTATCTCTTGGTTGTTTCTTTTTTGTCAAAAATAGTTTAGCAAGAAATCAAAATCAAAACTAACTTTATAATAAAGATAAAATGGAAACGTATGTATCACTATACAGTAAGTATAGTTTGTAACAATCTTCAATGTACAATATGTGAAGCAGATTTTTTAGAAAAAATTTTTTTTTACCTCTTGAAATTTTTCTGTAAAACTTCTTTATAGACAACATTTCTTGTAAATATTCTATCTGAATTTGGCAAAAGTTTTTCTGATGTTTAATTGATGAGCTGACTGTTCCTCCAGCAGAATTTGCTTATTTAGGATTTCATTGTCTGTGTCTTGTCCTACTTGATGTGCCGTGGTGGGCTGCGCCTCCTCGCACCGCCCAGCTCAGGGCGGCCGCCGCTCCGCCCCACCTGCCCCGCTGCTCCCCGTGCTGCCACTGCCAGTGAGCATGGGGGAGGAGGAACGGCATCTCTGTGTGTATGCCGATTGGTCTGCGCTTGCACATGCGCAGTTACCAATTCGGCACACACGCATGGATGCCACTCACATAGGGGTTTTATTATATAGGATATACTTGACATGCTTCACTATGATAACCTGGTCTTAACCCCTTCTGTTTGAGTCTTAATGTGGATAGTTTGATTCTGGTTTAGCTATGCTATGTGAATGAGGTCAACCCTATAGATTGAGGGCATGAACTTAAAAAAATTCAAAAGGTGTTTCATAGAAGGATGGATCTATCAGTAAATACCTCTTATTAGCCATGAACTTCAAATGAGCATCGAATCTACTCCCACTTACAAAAGGGCATCTTGAGGAAGGCTCCGATTTGAGTGAGTTGGTCAGGGGTCTTCCAACTTGACTGCTTTAAGATGGACTTCAACTCCCAGAATTCCTGCCCCAGTCCTGTTAGCTCAGGAATTCTGGGAGTTGAAGTCCCCAAGTCTTTAACTGGCCAAGTCTGAAGAC
>JANHFR010005165.1:40068-56828 GCA_032468015.1 Mimophis mahfalensis | reverse complement strand
TTCTATTCTATTCTATTCTATTCTATTCTATTCTATTCTATTCTATTCTATTCTATTCTATTCTATTCTATTCACATGTTTCAAAATTTAGGATATCCTAGCCTCAGAAGATTTTCAATTTTTAATTCCATCTATCACAGCTTATAATTCTTTCAAAAGATCTGATTATGATTTCTTTCCAAAACCTGGTTGCTCCATCAATAACAATCTTCAAGGAAGCAGAGATAAAAATGACGCTTTGAGGACAAGAACTTTGGAATGATGTTAGCCAGGTTAGTAGCATCCATTAAAGCCTTTGAATCAGTGCTGCACGACAAACTACTGTTGAAACTAAGTTCTTACAGCATCTTTGGATCCATGCATAAGTGGATAGCATGTCAAACAGGCCATAAATAGCCATAAATAGGCACGGGCCCCTATCAAATCCGGCACCAGTTAACACTGGTGTTCCCCAAGTGGGTGTTTTAGGACTCACACTCTTTCTGCTTTACATCAATGACCTATGCGATCATATTAAAAGTAGCTGCGTCCTTTTCGACAATGATGTAAAATTATTTAACACCACTGGCAATGCTTCTGCCCTACAGAGGAACCTTGACTATGTGTCAGAATGGTCGTGTAATGGCAACTCCAAATTTCAACTAATAAATGCTCTGTCCTACACACTGGCAATAGGCCGCAGAGCTCACTTTAACAGCATTGCCAAAAAGGCACTAAAAGTTGTTAACCTTATTTTGCAAAGCTTCTTCTCCGGTAACATTGAATTGCTAATGAGGGCATACAAAACCTTTGCCAGACCAATTCTCGAATATAGCTCATCTGCCTGGAACCCACACTGCATATCAGACATTAACACAAGTGAGCAGGTCCAGAGGTATTTCTTGAGAATAGTACTCCACTCCTCTACTCACGATAGAAATCCCTATGCCTCTAGGCTTGGACAATCTGGAATTGTGCTGCTTGCTGTCTGATCTAAGCATAGTACACAAAATTGTCTGGTACAATGCCTTGCCTGTCAACAACTTCTTCAGCTTCAACCACAATAATACCTGGGCAAACAATCAATACAAACTCAAGGTAAACCACTTCAAACTCAATTGCAGAAAATACTTTTAAATCGAAAGGAAGAGCAATTGCTTTCTGCTCTCCAAGTGATTAAATACTGGCCTTGCAACTATTTTGGAGGTCGATGGATTGTAGGCATGGAGACACAGAGTTCGAGGCTTCAGGTCCAGAAGAGAGGATCTTTATTTTAAAGCTATTTACATTTGTGCAAGCAAATTCAGGATCAGCATGGAGGTAGTTCAGCATAAGCAGGGCATGGCATGGGAGAGAAAGAAAGTGAGTGAGCGAGAGAGAATGTAACAGGCATATGAGCCTGTTATATATATATAGCCTAGGCTTAGCCGTTGATAGACAGGTGCACTTAACTACATTCTGGTGGGAAAATCTGGCTAGTAACAGACAGCCTGTCACCAAATAAATGAGTGAGGTGTGACTCCTCTAGGCAGCCATTTTGAGTCACTTTAACCTTACATTTTTGAAATCAATTAATGAAAAAGACTAACAATCCCCTTCTCATTAAGAATGGAAAAATGTAAGCAAAAACAAAACACCAGTGTACATTTCACTGATTTAAGTTAACCAGAGACATCCTGGAAATAAGATAATAATTCTGCTCTGCACTCAGAGGCTTTGTCAGAACATCAGCTATTTGTTCCTTACTCTTGACAAATAGTACCTTTATGAAACCCATGGCATCTTTATTAAACAGCTTACATTGAACTAAACAGTACATACAGTACAACAGGCAATACCCATATTTGCCTCCATGACTAGGAGAGTTTTGATAGGAATTTTTCCATCATCTGGCATGTATTGTGCCACAAGTGATGCCCCTTCATGGTTTCGTGTGCCCCAAAATTCGCCTGCATGAAGTTTTGAATGGCTTGCAGATTCCTTTGCTACATTCTTTTAGTAGCTCAATGACCTTTTCCATTTTTGAGATGAATGATACCCCTTCTCAACTCTAAGTATCTGATCTCCAAAGTAATCTTCTGATATGTCCAAGGATTTTAGGGCAAGGTGTGCTAGTGTCAATGCACGCTCATGAGCAGGTGAGGTAGTAAAACCTACAAATCTTAACCTTTTAAAGATTTTGGTTAAGTGACCATCTATTGGAAGGAGCCCTCTATCATCAAGGAGGGGAGCTCTGTCACGTAGTGGTTTTAACTTAAAAACCCTTTTTACACCTATAGCCTTTTTTTCTGTGAATGGAAAGTTTTGAAGGAGCATAGACGTTCAGTCCTCTGAGGCTTTCAAGCTCAGCCGCCATGGCAGCATGCTATTTCTCTCTCTCCTCCGGTGGGAGGACATGGACCTTGTTTATGTCCTTTGGTGGACAAGTGACCTGGTTTACTAGTGCAGTGCACTCTAAGTAGCGTTTTGGCTTTTGGCCAAGTGTGGACCTTTTGGACCTTCTCAGATTCTGCTGCTCCTCATCCTCACTCTCTGAGGAAGAAGAATTGGAGGAACCTGGACTGGCTTCCCTCTTTTTCTTGGGGAATTTATTTTTCCTCCAAGGCCAGGTGGCTTTGGCAGGAATGCCTGTCTTAGGTGAAGAGAGCTGATTGGTGTCAGAGTCAGAGGAACTGTCCGATTCTGAATCTTGAGAGGTGGAAGAGCTGGGCGAAGACCCTCTAGAGTGATGGCTTGCCCTATGCAGTATGTGGCCACATTCTAACCCATAATTTTTTAAATTGCTTGAGAAAGGTGAAACCTCGGCGGGTCCAGAGTTAGAGGCCCTGTTAGCCTGAAATTCTGATTTATTACCAGAGACCAGGTCATTGGAATGAATCTCACTCCAATTCTTATTCTCCTCAAAATTGGCTGATCTGGAGATTGTTATATTATTGTGAGTATTAGCAAATCTGTATGCTTTTGAACCAGGTTCGTATCCCACAAACTTCAATCTCCTTGCTTTATCATCCCCCTTTTTTCTAAGAGCTCTTGGGATGTATACTAAGGACATAGAACCAAACACATGTAAGTTTTCCAAGTTAGGCTTCTGCCCATACACCATCTCATAAGGAGTTGTTTGTACAGCACTGGACCAAGTTCTATTTAATGTGTAATTAGCACATAAGACAGCTTTGCTCCAATAGGCTTTGCTGATGCCAGCATCCTTAATCAGACAATCTACCACAGTCTGTAAGGTTCTATTTTTCTCTCTACCACTCCGTTCTGAAATGCAGAGTGGCTTTCTGTACATAAAATGGCATATGCCTTTGTCACTGATCCAGCTTTTAAATTCTCTGGACATGAAGTCAGAACCTCTATTGTTCTGAATGCATTCTATGTGCATTTTGTGCTGTATGAGTATCAGCTGGTAAAATTCTTTGAACTTCTGAAAAGTTTCTGTTTTGTCCCCGAGTTTGTAGTCGAAGCCATATCTACTGTAATCATCTACTATGTTTAGGAAATATTTTTTCTTACCAAGCGAGGGTGGTAAGGGCCCACCCAAGTCCATGTGAACCAGCTGGATGATCCTTCTACTTTATCTTTTGGACTTCTTGGGGTGAGCCTTCTCCTGTGACTTAGAGATTTTACATATAGCACATTCAAGATAACTGTCACAGTCTTTAACTTTCAAACCTCTTGCAAAATGAGGCATTTTCCCAGGGGGTGCCCGCATCCTCTCGATCTTGAGGTCTCCGTTAATTGCAAGGAACCATCCTCTAGCTGCCAATTGTTAAATGAAAAGGAAGAGCAATTGCTTTCTGCTCTCCAATTCATTAAATACTGGCCTTGCAACTATTTTGGAGATTGATGGATTATAGGCACGGAGACATAGAGTTTGAGGCTTCAGATCTAGAAGAGAAGATCTTTATTTTACAGCTATTTACATTTGTGCAAGCAAATACAGGATCACCATGGAGGCAGTCAGTATACAAGCAAGAACCAACAATCAATAATTGACAGAGTGGAACTAGCAAGCAAGGAAGCCTGTCATATATATAGGCTAGGGTTAGCTGTTGATAGACAGGTGCACTTAGCTACATTCTGGCGGGAGACTCTGGCTAGTAACAGACAGCCTGTCGCCAGCTAAATGAGTGTGGTGTGACTCCTCTAGGAAGCCATTTTGAGTCACTTTAACCTTACATTTTTGAAATCAATTAATGAAAAAGCCTAACAAATATAACTTCAGCAGCAAAGTGGTCAATGCGTGGAATGCTCTACCTGACTCGATTGTTACAGCCTCAAACCCTCACAGCTTGAACCTCAAACTGTCTACTGTGGACCTCATCCCATTCTTAAGAGGTCCTTAAATAAGTGCACCAGCGTGCCTACCATCCCTGTCTTACTTACCCTATCTGTATTTACTTCCTTTCTTCATGTTTATGTTCATACCTATACTTGTTATTTTGTACTTTTGATAGATAGATAGATAGATAGATAGATAGATAGATAGATAGATAGATAGATAGATAGATAGATAGATGTGGGAGAGTTAAAACAGGCAAGATGACAGCTGTGTAACTATATAAGCACCCCACCTCTTTATACACACCCACCCAATTTGACCTTCTTTATGGATACTGCTGAAATTGTGACAAAGAAATGGATGGTTTGGTGATTTGGCCAGTCCTAAAACTGACTGATAATTGATAGACATTATTCAAATGCATTTCATCCTTTCCCTTTCCATCATATTAAGCATTAAAATTCAGTGACAACAGTTGAAGAAGCCTCAAGGGTTACATCCAAAGGTTAGGTGTGACATTTGTCTTTGAATTAACAGTCATGCTCTATTTGAAATGCGACAATATAGGCTTCTCACAACAACCCATGGGATCATTCTCTGACTGTTTCCATCACCCGCAAGTGTTTCATTGACAAATAACCCCAATTATCTGATCTTTGTTCTCATTGTTTTACTGCATTTAATATTCTAAGCTGCCCAGAGTCTTATGGAGTTTAGGCAGCCTCTCAGTTGAATCCATGCATCACAGAAATTTAGAGGCAAATGAATGTAATGGCTTTAAAATAAAATTCATTTTCCCCATACTAATCATGCTGTTGTGTTGTTTAAAAATGTAGACAGTAACGGAATTCCTGAGTGAGGTATAAGGAGTTGATCGACCATCTGCATCCTATGAAGGCTAAAGTATTTCCCAAGTTTATCTTGTGTTTAAAAAATAACAACTCTAACCCAAAAATAATAGCGAGCTGCATGCAAACAGTTTTAACAGAATAACAGAATTGGAAGGGACTAGTCCAACCCCCTGCTCAGGCAGGAGACCTTATACCATTTCAAACAAGTGTTTTCCAATCTCTTAAAAACCTTGTACTGCAGCACACACAACTTCTGGAGTCAACCTGTTCCACTGATTAATTGTTCTCACTGTCAGGAAATTCCTCCTTAGCTCAAGGTTGGTTCTTTCTTTGATTAGTTTCCATCTATTGCTCCTTGTCCTGCCTTCAGGTATTTTGGAGAATAGTTGACCCCCTCTTCTTTGTGGCAGCCCCTGAGATATTAGAAAACTGCTATCACATCACCCCAGTCCTTCTTTTCATTAAACTAGACATATTCAATTCCTGCAACTGTTCTTCATATGTTTTAGCCTCTTGTCCCCTAATCTTCTTTGTTGCTTTTCTCTGCTTCTAGAGTCTCAACATCTTTTTTGTACTGTGGCAACTAAAACAGGACGCAATATTCCAAATGTGGTCTTACTAAAGCATTTTAAAATGGTACTAACACTACATGTAAAATGGTACTAACAGCGTTCCGTTCGCCTTCGGCGTTTAGTCATGCTGGCCACATGACCACGGAGATATCTTTGAACAGCGCTGGCTCTTCAGCTTGGAAACGGAGACGAGCACCGCCCCCTAGAGTCGGGAACAACTAGTACATATGTGTGAGGGGAACCTTTACATTTACCTAACACTACATGTGATCTCGATTCTATCCTTTGGTTAGTGTAACTTTGGCCATATTTAAAGCAAAGTATACAATTGCTGAAGATCTACATGGGGAAATATTTTTTTTAACTTTAATTCCCTCCTGGCCAAGTATGGGTGACTTCCAGGGTAGGTCACAACACAGTTGAAGAAAATGGACAGACAAGTAGTTTCAATGTTATCAAGGCTTTCAAGACAGCAGAGTTACTTATACACGGCTGCATTTATGTCAGTGGGTCTCAACAGCTGGTCTACTAAACATCCCCATGTAAGCATCTGCTCAGATTCATGAATATAGTAGAGATTCTCAGCTGGAAGTCTCACTGAGCAGCTTGGAACATTATGGTTTGTTGTAAAAAACATGAAAAAACAAACAATACAGTATTTCACATGTGTAAACCTGTGGCGACTGTTATTTAAGTATAAACAATTCACCTTTTTATTATTTGTTTGAATTTGTTCTTGCCTCTGTGTTAAAAAAAGCCATCTATCTAGCTATTTACATTTGTCCCTTGAAATTAGGAATATTTTTTATGCAATCCTAGAACCAAGCAAGATACCAATCAACAATATCAAGAGACTAGCAATAGATTTTTTTATATATATGCAATCTCTCACCTTACTCACTGATTACTTTTATACATACCAATGAAACCCTTCCTGCCATTGGCCCAGTATGTGGAAGTATCTTTGGATGGGATGATCTTGGATAAAATGGAAGTTGGACCATAAACTTTCCCTTCCCTTCTCTTTTTATATACAGAAGGTATTGGTGGATTACCTTGGATGAATTGCTTTGTATCCTCAGCATATTTCATCCATTTTTAGTGGCTGTTCATTTAATCTGGTTAGGTGCCAAGATATCCTTTGGCATAACCATGCCCTGATAATACAAAGGACAAGACTATATTCATAAATTATCTATCACTTCTCACCTTGCCCTGGAACATCTTCAATATGTTCGTGCACAATCATTATTTTTACATTCCAGGTCTTTTTTCCAGCAAGCACAACTTTTTAACCCTTCAAAATCTGGCCACTAACTCATCTTATAATATTTGCATGTAGTTTTGGTAACACACTTAAAAGAGAAAACAGTTTTTGAAAACCCAATAATAATCATTAACAAAAAAATAAGTATTCAGAAAAATATCTTTATAAACACTCTCCCACAAGAGAGAAAATACCATTCGAGTTTTTATTTTTTGAAATAACCAGTTTTTAACAGATTTTAATGCCTTTCCATGAGTCACTTGATAATATCTTACACAATTGCCTGAGATTCTCTTGAATCTGTTACACCAGAAAAAGATATTAGGATTGTCTGTGTGATGAGATCAGCAATGTTTAAGTTAGATCTTTGCCCCTCTTCAACAATAAGGGTGTCTGACTGGCATGGGATGGAAACTGTATTAGTTACCCTTGCGGGTGACCTGAGATGGGATATTCACATACACCCTCTTATCTGCTAGATCTTTCAGGAGTTTCCATTATCAAAAACTATGATGTTCTTTTGAACCACCTGTGAGTTTTGGAGGTTGGCGGGATTGTTTTACAATGTCTTTATTCTTCCCTGATTGGGTAGTTACAAAATATATTGTTGGGGAAAGAAAAATAAGATCTTTGGGCACTTCAGTTAAACAAAGACTCAAAGAAATACTACAATTCCTGCATACATGCTTGCACAGCAGCTAAACTGAGTTTTTGCTACTTTTTCCCCCTACAATTAGAATAAGTCCAAGGGTGCAACTACAAATCAGATTTTTTTTTTCCAATTCATCAACAAAATAACTGATACATAAACCTGTGCATGTTCTTTTTGGATAATTGGCATAATATTTTTTGGGATTAGAATAATGCATGAAACAAATTATTTGAAGGTATTTGAGGAAGCTTTTTTCTCAATCCTTCTTGGGAAAGGTATCTCTTGTAAGTGATCGAACATGAAGGAAAACCACACAATCCTAGGAAAACCCCCCATAAATTACAGAAAGTTTAATCAAAACTTTCAGCAGCCTATTCTGTACAAATACTGAATTTATTCCATGATTTCATGTACCGTCTGTTATCATGTTTATTCTCAAGTTTTGATTTTGACTGCAGTTGAAGGAAGCCTGAAGTTGACTTATCCCTTACTACATACAGTAAACAGATTGTCCACCTGCACTTTCTCAAATTCTGCTGAATGTTCTGTTTAGATTAATGTCACAGGAAAAATCAAATTCATAAAATGTGAACTCATTAAAAGCAGTGAATTAAATAAAGGCAGTACAAAGAAAGAATAGATTACAGTTTATTATGAAGTCAAAGAAGGAACACAAAGCTGATCTTTCTCCCTCTGTCTGAAGTTGCAATAAGTTAAAATACAATATTGTTCTCAGTTTTATAATACTTTTAATAGAGAAAATGATATATTAATACATTTGAGTCTCCAGTAACATCATTTTAGCTTTCATTCTAAAATGCCTTGGGCACTTTTTTTTAAACTAATATAAAGTGAAAAACAAACAAACAAAAACCCTAGTCCCAACATCATCATCAACAACAACAACACTTGTTGAAAGTGTTCGAGCTAATGCTTTAATTACATATGCACATAAATTCATCTAAAATGAATTCAGAACATTCTTATATTTGGAAAGATAAATATTTATCTCTGATAAACTTGTAGATACTTCACAGATAATGATTTTCCTATAATAAGCTTGTTGTCTTAAATCTCTAATGAGAAGTTTTAGAAGTCACAGGATGCATTTATGACAGCGGTTTCCAACAATTTAGTAGGCAGCTAAGCAACTTTTCACTGAAGATTAATAGCTGTGTCATTTCAAGGTTCTGTGGCCACCATTTTAATTAATGACTCTGGGTGATAATAGTTTAGATATGTCTTCATATACATAATTCCTTGCCAATACATCACTGTCCATGCTTTTAAAGCAATCTCTTCCAAAAAGTGTTCTTTTGTTACTTTTTCAAGGGAAAATATAACTGTTATCTGCTTTATTTTATGCCAATCCCAGCAAACCTAGCAATTGAATTGTAAAAAGTCTAAGGATGCTGAGGGAATTAAATCTCAGTGAATTCCAGCATGAATACTCTAATCCATGCCTTTTGCCTCTGAAAGAGTCTATCACAGTTCTCAGGGGTTTTAAAAAATATATTTTAAACTAAATATGGATGGAAAATGTTTTGGGTACACATGTTTTGAATGACACAATGAGCACAGCAAAGTGACAAGAACTGGAAGTAAATCCATCTGCACTTATTCTTTAAAACATATCAGGGAATACAGTTAAATGAATTGAACTAGGCCCAAATTTATTGACCAACTTAAAAACCATTCCTGCAGCAGTGTTATTCCTGTTACCATTTTATGTTGATTACATCTGTTGATTACATCTTCAAACTCCTGAACCCTAAGACAAACCCCAAGACAATCATGGCTAACACCTTAATTTAAGACATTCTGTCTAAACCACTTTTTACATCAAGAGTTCTGAGTTGGTAAGAAAGGTTGGCTACAAAAGTAGTCTAGAGTTTGCCGGCAGGTTCTAGACACTTCAGCATTAAGTCTTTGGATCCACCATTCACCCATAAAGATACCTTAGACTGACCACCTCTATTGCAGACAACTTTACAAAATTTCATTGTGAAACATGGTCAGATGAATGTATATACTGGCCTTATCCCCCTCCCAAAGGGAGATACACATTGAATACAGGGAAACAAACACAATATATATTTGGTTCTCCAGGTTCTTTTAAACTAGGACAAGTTGTTGGATATTGAAGGAAATTGATTAAGAACAGGTTTAACTAGTTTCTTACACACTATCTTCTCTATCTGGCTGTATCTCTACATTGAATGCAACTTTGCCCCACACAAATCCTTCCATTCCTTACCATTCAGTCAAAAAATAAAGAAGGTCCTAGGATGAGAAGTGAAATGTTTTCAAAGAAAAAAAAAAAAAAGAAAGTCCAGTTGCCTTTTGTAAAAGCACCTTTGGGCTAACCACAACCTGGATGCTTGAGAATCTCCATAGACATTTGTGTCATATAGGTAGTTACTAGTACCTAGCCAACCTTCGCTGTTCTGGAAAATCTAAACAGGCTCAGGCCTTTGAAAGTCCCAGTGATATAAACTAGACAGAAAGATTAAACCAAAACCAAACTGGATGAGAGCGGTACTCTACGCCCATGCTGCTGCCAAAGAACTACAGTATATAAACATGCCATGAAGACACCAGGAGTCTTGTTTGATTTGAAGGACAGTTTGTTTACTTTCTAAAATCTCTGTGATTTCTATTAGACAAAGCCCCTGAAATCCTTAAACTGACTATTTTGTCATGTTCCATCTCCATCCTATCATCTTCATAAACTGATACTTTGATCATCACTTGCTTACATGTGTGATATATTCAGTAACCTTTAGAGATGACTCAGAAGCCGTATCTGATCCAAAAGGCATCTGTTACATTGTTGCTCAGACAGATATGTCATAATGGAGCAATATTGTTGGAATAGTTTCTTTAATTGTTTACAATAATATCTAAAGTGTCATTATTGAAAGCTAGAAGGTGATGCCATTTTGTAGAGCTGAGTTTGCTCTGTTATTATGGGTAAGCATGTGACAAGAGTTGTATAGGGGAAAATGTATGGTGTAGGCATAAGAAGAAGGGGACAATAGAGAATGAGATGGCTGGATGGAGTCACTGAAGCAGTTGGTGTGAGCTTAAATGGACTCCGGGGGATGGTGGAGGACAGGAAGGCCTGGAGGAACATTGTTCATGGGGTTGCAATGGGTCGGACACAACTTCACAACTAACAACAGGCATTGTAGTTAACTCTAGGTCAGTGATGATGAACCTTTTTGGCACCGAGTCTCAAAAAGGGAGGAGGAGGAGTGGGCGTGGCCATCCATATGCCACTTCCTGTTTGGGCTTGGGAGAGCAGTGTGCATGCACAGGGGGAGGGGCATAGCATGCGATATGCCCCTCCCCTGTGCATGCGCAGGCTCTCCCAACCCCAAAACGCAAAAAACCCGCAAAATTTTTGAATTTTTTTCTGGTGTTTGGGGGCTTGGGGAAGTGACAGCAGGCACGTGGGAGGCCAGAGGGGATTCCCCTCCGCCCCTCCCACGTGTGCATGAGCCCCCTAGAGGTCCCAAAATGCCAAAAAACTGCGAATTTAACTGCAAATCCCCTCTGGCCTCTTCTGCACCTGCGCTCACTTCCCCAAGCCTCCAAACGCTGAAAAAAACATGAACAGTAATGTTAAATTTGTGATTTTTGGGGCGTTTTGGGGGCTTTGGAGCATGCCCACACGTGTGTGAGGGGGTGGGGCACAGCATCCCCTCTACCCTCCCCCGTACGTGCGCACGCCCTCTCAAGCCAAAAAACGCTGAAAAAACCCGCAAAATTTTGAGGTTTTTTTGGGGGTTTTTTTTGGCATTTTGGGGCTTGGGAGAAGTGTGTAGGCGCTGGGGATCGGGGACGGGATAGCTCACGTGCCGGGTGACATGGCTCCACATGCCACTTTGGGCACATGTGCCATAGGTTTGCCATCACTGCCTTATACAATAATTAGACAGGCCATGCATCATTCTAACTTAGAGCCTGCAGGAGAAGTATCTTCCTAAAATCCAGCAGGGTTAAGGCTAAACAGACATCCTGGACATTAACCAAGGTCATTTTAAATATATAAATAATACCAATAACAATTAATGATGAAAGACAGAAGCACAATGTCCATTTTGAAACACTCACATAGTATTCTGCACATACATTGTCATGTGACATCACCATTCCTGTCTAAGACAGGTTTGGGATAAATAAATACCAGAGCAACGCCTGTTATTGGCTAGTGAGATAATAAAACAGGATAAAAATCTAATAAATAAATACAGTTAGTTTTCCTATGAAAAGGAGGCAAGTGGAAAACAAATTGCAAGTAATTAAGTTATATGAAAAAGTACAACTATTATGTCTAAGGGATTTTTTTTTAAAATATCCCTTCTCCAAGTTGCTTGAAACCCTGGGAGATATTGACACTTTCTGACAATTCTGCAATAATATGTTATTTGAAAGACAAACCACCTACAGGATAATTTGAGAGAGATCCATTTGCATCACAAATAAATGGCTAATGGAGGCCTTAATATCCTGCAAGGCAGCACAAATATTTAGCAAACATCACTAGTTTCCTTAAACATGCGAAACATCATAGGAGCTGTAGATACTAGAGGCCTTACCCATTGTTACAAAATTCCTAAAAATCAATGGAAAGCAGAATCAATTATAATGTTGGAAAACCCATTCATTACTTTCATTCGTTATACATAGCCAATTTGGTATAGTGGTTAAAGTATCAGACAAGAAACTAAGAAACTGGGAATTTACGCCCACCTTAGGCACAAAGCCAACTATTGACCTTAGCGGGTTATCTTCTCTCAGCCCTGGGAAGGAAGCAATGGCAAACCACTTCCATAAAACTTTGCCAAGAAAACTGCAGAGACTTTGTCCAGGTGGTCTCTGAGAATTGGACACAATTGAATGGAAGAAAACCCCCCAGCTTATATCAAAAACATGCGATCGACAGAGGATTATGGTACAATAAAACAGATTGGATACCAGTATCTGAAGCCTGACTACCAGAAATAACACAAAATAAAACCACAATACTGCAAACCATTCGCAAGCAAAACACTTTCTCTAAAGCCAACTTTCTTACCTGATCCCCTCCAGGCTAGACTGTAATTCTTGGTCAGCAGAACCAGTAAATCTTGTTTAAACTACATAGATGGAGAATATCAGACCGGAAAGGCTATTCTAAGTTTCTTTCTGATAATACAGAATGTTCTACTGATACATCTCATATAAAACGAATGTCCTGTATATAAACAAGTCTATCAATTTTATTTTCTATCAAGAAACACATTATAATAATATTCAAATATTTGTCTTGTAATGTCATGTCTGCTGACATTATCCAATCTGATCTTAAACTTTCAGACTGTAAACAAAGATTTAAGATACAGTTACATGAACCTTCAATTAGGCAGCTAAGTCATAGCTGTCAAGTCTCGCTCACAGAAACCTGGGAGGAACGTGTGCAAAGAGGAAAAGCGCGACGAATCCGAAGGCGGATATCAGGCAGGGACTGAAGAAATGCCGACAGGAAGTGATGTAGCAGTGCCGCGCGCTCTTTCCTCCTTCCATAGACTCACACCTTGGACTCACATGTAGAGCGATAACGCCTTGGAGCAGTTTGGAGTGGCAGAGCAGAGGAGTTTTAAAAATTTATTTAATACGGGAGATTTGTGGGAAAATACTGGACAGCAGGAAAGATGGTAAAATACGGGAGTTTCCTGGCCAAAACAGGAGACTTGACAGCTATGACTTAAGTATTGTAATGGCCCAATACTTCCCAACCCAAGAAATATGTTCTTGGCCATTCAGGGTAAAATGCTGGCCTTCCATCAACTGCTGTACTTCTTTAGGATACTTATTATACTTCAGAAACTTGACTTTGTAAATATAAGAAGTCCTTTCATAAGACACAACACAGGAATTATAATTTCAAAAATATCTAGACAGAACCAGGCTGAAGATGGGTACAGACTTGAGTAAGTTGTGATTCAGGTGCTAATACAGTGTAGAGCTATGAGTGTTTGAAGCAACCTGTAGCGTCTTCAAAATGATGAAACATCTATCTTAATATTACATTGCAAGTTGTCTCCTTATGATTGTGTGAAAAGTCAGGATGCAAGTGTAAGTATAGGCAAGTATGGCTACAGTTTGCATGCTCCAACACTGCACCGTTGGAAGGTAGACGAGCATAGGGTCATGATGTTACAGGTTCACCAACACCTGACCACTATTCTTAAAAGCATGCCCCATTTTCATGCAATTTTCAGAGGCTACAGAGACTGTGTACATAGCCTCCAGGTCCTCCAGAGGTCACACAAGAGGACTGTTTTTGCATGGTATCTGGAGCATCTGAAAATCATGTAAGAATGGGTTGTGCTCCCATGTGGTTTGGGGGAGCTTCAGAGACTGTGGAAGGCCATTCTCCAAAGCCACTTCAAGAATGAAGGTCTTGTGCAACCTGCAACAGCAGCACCAGGTGGGTCGCAGGGGCCTGCCAGCGGAAAGAAAATGAGAACACCGCCCAAACGTTACTAGCACATGGTGCTGCAAGGTGGCCTTTTTGATGGCAGTAGTGGCACTAGGGCTGAAGTCAAGGCAGTGCTGCCACTGGGTGCCCCTTTTCAGGATGGCCTGGATGCAGGAGAAATAAATTGTTTCTCTTTGGTTTGGGGATGGGGGGGGGGCGGGACATGACAGCAGAATCAAGTTGGGCATTTTCCAAATTTTTGAGACGGCAAGCCCGAAAGGTTTACAGTCACTGGCACAGCAGATTCTTTGGATGCGTCAAGTACAAACCTTGAGGATGTTACCTTGAAAACCCAGACAGCAACTAAGGGTTCCAGAGCTTTACTCAACTACTCTCCTGGTAGCCAGCTAGTCAGACAGTATATCCCGTTAATTAACCCTTGATACCCTCTCTAGATATTTTGGACTTGTGTTCTCCAGTTGGAGCCTAAAACTTCAAGAAGAACCAAAGTCAGCAAGCAGGATCCCTATTTATATTTGCTGTGGTCTGTCTTCAAAGGCACTCCTTTTGGATCCGTTGAGGATGTGAAAAAGTTAGTTCCTTAACTGTCCCCGCTTTTTCTCTAAATCAGAGAAAATATATTCAAAACCACAATCTGAAGAGAATTTCAAAGCAAAGAAAGGCTTGTGGTCAGCTGTACAGCCTGGCCCTAAACCGGTGACAGATCAGAGGGTGGGTGAAACAATTTTGTTTTTGGACTTCTGAAAACTTTCAAAGGAACCACCCAAAGCAGCATGCACGCTGAAGAAAGAAGGTAGGATCCTTTCCCCTTTAAAAATAAGACACCCCCCACCCCTGAAGGTAGGAACCTGGCAATCTCAAGTCTCTCCCCTCCCCAAAAAACCCTATGGCAACCCCGGAATTGCTAGGGCACGTCTCCCTGCCGCCTCCCCTGTGTTGTTGTTGTGCTTTCCCCGCGCTGCATGCAACACCTTCGATGCTGCCGAGCAAAGGGGCCCGGGGGCACAAGGAAAGCAGCCTGCCCGGCTTCCCCGGGGCCAGAAAAAGCGTGCCCATTTCCCGGCCTGCCCGAAGGAGCCGGATGAATGAAGACTTACAGACGACATAGGCGACCAGCGCGAGCCCCATCAGCAGCTTCATCCTCCGCCTCCGGTTGATGGCAGACAGCACGCGCTGCAGCGTCCCTTTACTCAGCATCCCCAGCCGGGTGGGGAAGACTCAGCCACGGGCAGCAGCGCTCGGCCCCGCAAGGCATCAGCTTCAGCCGCGGGATCCCCGAGCCGCCGCCGCCGCCGCCGCCTTGCCCGCCACGGACCTCCTCAGTCCGCCGCGCCACCAGCGGCAGCAGGAACAGTAGCCAGGACAGTTCCTGGCCGCGACACCGCGCATGCGCACACCGGCCTCTTCACTTTCCTTCCCGCCCTCCCTCCGCTCCAGCCGCTGTTTCAGCAAAGCAACGGGACCCAGGCGGCGGAAGGAAAGAACCCGACGTTGAGGTGGCGGAAAATGAAGTCACTTTCCCCTACTGCGCCTGCGCTAAGATTTCACCCGCCCCCGCCCATCACAAAAACATTTCAGGCGCCTCGTGATTGTTGATATCAGTGCGTGAAAAATCGAAGTTTTTTCAGGTTATGTTTAGGATGGAGCGGAAAGGATTGTCAAAGCACATCCCTCCCCGTTGATTAAATCATAATAGATACAGCTGTGCAGTTTTTGGCATTCTCATTAGCACCACGTATATGTAGATGTATATGCATAACGTTTGTATAGGTTATGTCACAATCCTTGGGCTGTAACAAGTAATTCAAATGAAAATCAAACAAGATTAACAGATTGTGCAAGGTAATAAAATTATTTTCCAAAATAATTATTTTCCAAAATAATTTGCTGTTAATTGGACCACAGGGACATATAAAACTGCAGGGTTTACTAAGCAAATTTAATTTCCATTAAAAGAAAAACCTTGAGTAGACTACCAACAACATTTAAAATACTACAAAAAATGGGTTGAAGTAGTTTTTTGGCATTCAACATAGTTCAAAATTATCCTGATGTTTTATTTACGGATGATGGGCAAATTATTGGTAAGAGTTCTGGAGTAAAGCTTCATGACAAATTAATTGTAATGGTAGAAAATAGAGTTTACATTCAGTTTCTTAAACATGCAAAAAATGGACATGACAGTCAGATTTTTATCCTGGAGAAAGTTCACACACACACACACACACACAAAAAAAACAATAAATAGTTAGGACTGAAAATCTGCCATTAGATTCATCCTACTTGAAGCTAGGCTTAAAATGAGTATGACAATTGAGGGTGATTTTGTACAGAGAGTGGGAGTTTTACATGGCCATTTTTATACATCGTTCTTTTTCAGAAATACTCAGAAAAAATATTATGATCCCCACATTGCATAGAGTCATTGAAATCTTTGCTTTAAATGAGCATGAGAGATTTGAAGCACTTTTATATCATATATTAATAGTTTCACATATACATTCTGGTAAGTAAAAAGTTACCAAAAGTTTTACTTCTAAATAAAATGTTGAGAACAATATTATTTATTATATAAGAGCCTTGGTGGTGCAGCGTGTAAAGCACTTAGCACTTAGCTGCCAGCTGCCTGTAATTAAGGCAGGTTTGAATCTCACCAGGCTCAAG
>JANHFR010005164.1:280790-292644 GCA_032468015.1 Mimophis mahfalensis | reverse complement strand
CTTCCTGCCTTCCTTGCAGGATTATCTCTGTAAAGTGGAAAAAACAAAAGGAGATTTCTTCTAACAACCGGTTCTCTAAACTGCTTAGAAAGTTAACAACCGGTTCTAGCAAATAGGTGTGAACTGGTAGAAACCCACCCCTGGTTCAAACCCTTTCTTGCTGTTTTCAGGCTTCTTTTCTTTCTCTTTTGTCCTTGCCTATGCCTATTTCGATCTAATTGTAATTGTTGTTGCAGGGGGATGTATGTGATTATATTACATGTGAATTGAGAGATATAGGGAACAATTAATTCTGCAAGTCTTATTTTACAAGCAATTAATTTTAATCAATATATTAATATTAGCTGACTTCTTTTCTCTTATTTTGCTGTGGTTTGGAGTGTAATCTACACACAGACACAAATTTTCCATATATCTTACACTTACATACATGCACACTGCTAGGGCAGAAAAATATCAAGGATGGTTTTCAGCTGAGTTGAATCTCTAAGGTGCAAAATAAAATAAAATAACCTGTGAAGGCATATAAAAACCTTCCCTGCGTTAGATAAGCTTTACAGTAAATACAGAAATCTGCTTCTTTATTAAGTATGAAACAGATTTTCATCCAGTAAATACAGAACGAAACATTTATAATTATCTGGTTTGATTCAATGTTGTGGTCTACTTGCAGGTCTACCTTTACCAATTTTTACTTTACCTATTTTCCTAATAGGTAAGCTTAAATTTGAAGTAAAAACGCAAAATTCCTACCTCTTTGTAGAACCGATCTGAAACATTTGATATTGTATCAAGATTGCCATTCATGATTTTCATTAAAGAGTTTGGACTTCCTTCAACTCCCAAAGAGTCCTGGAAATAAAATGTGTATGCAAACAGGTTCAGGACTGGAGACAAGGATTTAAATTCAGACCTTTTAGAATGCAATTATTCCCACTTAAGTGTTTTAACAGTCCTTTTCATCAAATAATTTTTCTAGAAAACTTCAAAATTTCTGTATAATAACTAGTCAATTTGTTGGTATAAAATAGAAAATGAAATAAATACTATATTACATTAGTTATGTAACTGAAAAACAAACTGATCAACACGTGAGATTTTAATTCAGCCAAGATGTTAGTGAGAAAGTCTAAAAAATTATTAAGTTATAGATTCAGTTGATGAATCTTGGAAAACCTGAATAACATTTCAATGTAAGTTTACCAGTGCTGTACAGTGATCCAGATTTCAAGTGCATAATGTGATTCAGAACTTGCATAAGCACACACATAGTCCCTTTCAGGAACACCTTAAAACAAATCAATATTTCTTAAGAATCAGTGATGAGGTGCACTGGGAACATACCACATATGCTCCCATTCACATGTTGCACAGTGCAAAATATGAATGGAAGCATATGGGGTGGCACAGTGGTTTGAATGCAGTATTGCAGTCTAACTCTGCCCACTGCCAGGAGTTTGATCCTGACCGGGTCAAGATTGACTCAGCCTTCCATCCTTCCATGATCGATAAAATGAAGACCAGATTGTTGCAGGCAATATGCTGCAATCTGTAAACCACTCAGAGAGTGCTGTATGGCTATCACTATGGAGTGGTATACAAAGTACTACTGCTATTGTATAGCTGCATGGCCAACAACAAAACTGGTACTCCCAGTTTTATTCTAATATATTTAAAAATATTTTATAAAGGCAATCATGTAAGTATTTATATAAATAATACAACTACATGGAACTTTGTTATTATAATTAGTATCATCATCATTGAACATTAGGAATTCAGCATACAAAATGAAGGGCCTCTTTCAATGAAATAACATATAGATTTATTTTGATACACTTTATATAGGATTTACGTAGGACAAGAAGCTCTTCCTTAACCATAATACCTGTCAGTATCAGCCCAGCTCCCATCCATGGCTTAGTGGGTGGCAAGTTCAGAGTTGTTTCCAAAGAATTATTTCTAATTAAAAATAGTGTTTTATCATAGGAGGCATAAAACCAATCACACCATACTTAAAATAGCCCAGTGGTGATCATTATATTAATCTTTAGCTACCTACACAATAATATAAACTTCAATATAAAAGATAAGCAACAGCTTACACACCTTTAAATGTTTTGTGGCATTTTCCAAGTCTGACAGTGCTCCATAAGGTGCCAAGATAGCACCAGTGAAGTTTACCAAAAGCACAGCATTGCCTAAATTATCCAGATCATTCAACAACCGTCCTGTACAGTCATCATCACAAGCTGAAGAAAGAAATTCTAGATATTATTTTCAGCTTCATACATATATTTGTATTGATGCTTATATTAAGTTTTGTATACTCATGAATTAAACAGAAAGTGAAGAAATTCCACCCCCTCCAAAAAAAGAGCCCTCACATTTGCAACCCTTAAACTAATACAAGAATGACAACCTTTGTGGTATCACTTTAGAGTCTCATGCTTGGGCTCCAAAAAATAAAGGAAAAACCCACACTTCAGAAACTCTTTCATGGTTAGATTATCATCGAATTACATGGTTACAAATTTTTCTCTGAAATACTCAGTTCTTTAATTCATGAAAACTATACAACATTTATTATTAAAACCTAATTCCTTCAGTTTTGGAAACATTTTTGGAGTTCTTCATTGCCACTTTTCTTCCAATTATACTGAATAATAACTCCAGGTAGTTATGCATATGTTGAAAACCAAGTTCCAACAGACAATCTACGGTAACTCCATCACTGATGAAATTTACATTCATTCTTCCACTCTGCTTTTTATTCCTCAATATTTCTTTATTGATCAGAAAACAGAGTTCATATCTCCCAAATTTTGTTAGGTGGAGAACTTTGTCAAAATCCAAATAAATATGTTGAGTGAATATTTTAAAATGTATGACATTTTATTTCTTCTCTATGTGTGCATGTATTTCTTCTGTCTGTGTGCAGCTATTTCTTCTCTCAACAGAAATACATACACAGATATTCAACAGCTTCATCTATTTAGCTGGCCCTATCCAAAATATAGGCATCATTTTGTAAGAATGTTATTTACTGAACAAGCACGTTTCATGTTGCAGTATCTTACAAACTGAATGATATTAAACTGCATTGATCAGTTCCCATTCCTGGCACAGTTCAACTTAAAAAGCAACATGGAAAAAGAAAAATAAAGCACTTACAAACACATTCATTCTCCACAAGAATGTGCCTTGAATCACACTGATCACACAACTGTCCTGTTACACCTTGCTTACAAACACACTGCCCAGAAATATGATCACAGTGGTGATGGACAGAACCATTCGAGTTGCACTGACACTGCTGACATTTGCCACCTGGTACTGTAGGATCTCCATAGTAACCTGGAGAACATCTAGAAAGAATCAAGATAAGTTAGCCTTTCCTGAATGTCTAGTTTTGTTTAAAAAAAATAAAAATGAAAACCACTTATCATAAAAACACAATGTCCTCTCTGTTCTTTCAGGACCTCCTGTCTTTTATTCCAGCATGCTAGAAATCTCACAATAGGCTGAGACTTAAACATACAACATATTCCCCATGTTGAAGGGCATTATGAGCTGCGGTGGCACAGTGGTTAGAATGCAGGCTACTTCTGCTGATCACCAGCTGCCAGCAGTTTGGCAGTTTGGGTCTCACTGGCTCAGGGTTGACTCACTCTTTCATCCTTCCAAGGTGGATAAAATAAGGATCCAGATTGTTGGGGGCAATATGCTGACTCTGTAACCTGCTTAGAGAGGTGTGTAAAGCACTGTGAAGCAGCATATAAGTCTAAGTGCTATTGCTATTCCTCATTCTGTAGACCCTGCAAATGAATTCTGAGAAATCGCAGGGGTAATATTTCAAATTTTATAGCATCATGGTCAGTAGCAGGATTCAATTTTTTTTACTACCGGTTCTGTGGGCGTGGTTACACTAGGGTGTGCTATGTTATCAGCCAATCAGAGATGTTTCTCCAAATAAGTCAAAATTATCACTACCAGTTCTATGGAAGCTGACGGAACTGGCTGAATGCCACCTCTGATCATGGTCCTATTGAGAGAATTTCATACTAGGATTGGACCAATGTAACATATAAAAGAAGCATACTTTTGGACTGGATGGTGGAACATTACAACAGATAGAACAGCCAATCAATCAGGTTTAATAGTCATTAGGTGTTTATGTTAGTACTTTAATTCTACAATGAAACATAACAGAAACTTGTTATCTACTATATTTCTAATAAGGTAAGACATGGATTTTTGCATCCCTTTTTCCCAATGCTGTCTGAATCAACTATAATTAAGCTATGTTAACTCTTCTTAATATAGGCACATTTGTTGCAAAAGATGTAATGAGCTGAATGACTTACCTTTCACAATACTGCCCTTCATATCCAGTGGCACAAGCATTGCAATGGAAATCCTTTATACCTTTTGCAATACATGTTGGACTAAAGCTTGAAGAACAAAAAGAAATATTAGGTTTAGGAAAAACATATTTACCCAGCATATAATTTTGTTTATTAGATTTGTATTGTTTCATTCAAGTATTGCTTAATAAAATGGACAACCCTTGCCTTCCCCATTTTTCCCCAAACACAACCTTGCAAAATAAATTGAGCTGTCAATCAGTTACTGACTCAAAGCAATTCAATGAGCTCCAACAGATGTGGGTGAGCTTGAACCTGAATCTCCCCAACATCTCATACAGCCATACTTAGGTATATAGGAACATTAAGTCATGTTTCTTTTGATGCCTAAAAAAACTACAGTTCCAGTACCATTCAATTCTACTAAGTATTCAACATGATATATTTGAATTCAGAAAAGTCTCACTGATTTCAATAAGGCTTTTCCATAGGTAAATAAGAGTGTTGCTTAGCTATAAGGTAAAGGTAAAGGTTCCCCTTGCACATACGTGCTAGTCATTCCCAACTCTAGGGGGCAGTGCTCATCTCTGTTTCAAAGCCGAAGAGTCAGCACTGTCCGAAGACGTCTCTGTGGTCATGTGGCCGGCATGACTAAATGCTGAAGGCACTCAGAATGCTGTTACCTTCTCACCAAAGGTGGTCCCTATTTTTCTACTTGTATTTTTAAATGCTTTCAAACTGCTAGGTTGGTAGAAGCTGGGAGAAGTAATGGGAGCTCACTCTGTTACACAGCACTCAGGATTCGAACTGCCGACCTTTCTAGTTGAAAAGCTCAGCATCTTAGCCAGAGCCACCACATCCCTTGATTAGCTATATAATGCATAAATACAATTCTGTTCCTTCTTGCAGTCTTAGTGTAGCCTAATACTTTCCCAAAATTTTGAACGGTTACATATAGTCATTGTGAAAGGCTGATGTGCAATAATCACAAGATCAACCACTAGACTATGATAATGTCTATTGAATTATCTGACTAAGCTGAATTACAAGTCCCATTTTAGTCAAGGGTTTTAAAAAGAAGTAGAATCCCCTAGAAATATAGCTGGCAACACCAGCTATTATTGATACAATACTACATTAAGTATAATAATTATTAAGACATCCAGGTTAAAAGTTAGCTACCTTTCAGGGTTCATTCTTGGACATGCACATAGTGAACAATCATTGATGAATCCTTTAACTTTGCCGTAGTAACCAGGGGCACAAATATTGCAGTGATCCCCAACTGTATTATCTCTGCAGTCCTAGGAAGCATGAATTTTAAAATTAAAATAAGAAGAAGCAGCTTTCTACTTTATAAATACACATTGCTCCTACTAATTACTTCCTAAAATGTCAAGAGATAGGAATAACAGATAATATATTTTAATTATAAAAAGGTTGATATTTATAGAAAACCAACGCAATAAAACTGTAGAAAATTCTTGCCATTTCAATATGGGTAATCCTTGGAGTGAAAGTAATTAGTTCTCTTTCTTATTTTAACATTCCTTGATGATTGCCCTAATTTCTTCAAGCCATCTGAGGCAACTCCATCAGTCATTCATCTTTGATAATGTTTCAATTAGAACTGTAAAATTTAAGTAGTTGGGGCCACCATGCTAAGCTGAACTACTGCGGCACACTCCATAAAAGCCGTTATTTTGAATTCAGAGCATCTTGAACCATTGTGTGCCTCAGTTTAATTTATTCTTTCAATCCCTTCTTCCTTGTACTGTTTTCTTTCAGAGAACAACCTCTTAGACATAGTCTGTATTGCTTGTTTGTATTAGCTTTGTAAATTCTTTTGTGAACAGGGTAAGATGACTAAAAGAACAGGGTAAGATCTTACAAAAGAACTACAGGTAGTCCTTGACTACAATTGAACGGAAAATTTCTGTTGCTAAGTGAGACATTGTTATGTGAAGTCTGTTTATGACTTTTCCTGGCACAGTTGCTCAGTGAATCACTGCAGTTCTGGCTTCCCCATGAACTTTGCTTATCAGAAAGTCGCAAAACTTGATCACATGATCCCTGGACGCACTCTGTAAGCATCTTAAATATGAACCAGTTGCCAAGAATCTGAATTTTGACCATGTGACCATGGAGATACTGCAGTGGTCATAAGTGTGAAAATGGTCTTAGGTCACTTTTTTCAGCACCATTGTAACTTTAAACAGTCACTAAACAAAGTTTATTCAGTTGAAGACTATTTCTAGTCAAGTGTAATATTGCAAAGTTTGCAGCATGAATATTATTAGATATACACTATTTTTATTATCTGAATATAAAAGTTGTTCTTGGAGGGTTTGCATTTCTAATTTTGATCATCTCATTTTTCAGAGGTCTTTTTTATCTTGAATTATTTCATTTATTTTCATTTCAGGTTTATATAACTACCCACCTTAAGGCAAATTGGGCAGCTCCCAAATATTGATACAAAAAGGATTTATTTGTAGGAGTTTACATACCAAACACTTGCCAGTTTCTGGATCACAAGCACTGCTGTGATTGTTGCACTGGCAGGGTACACATAATGAAACTACCGAGGACAATACTTTTAAGTGTGAGTTTCCATGCCTCTCCCTATAGTATCCAGGTGCACAGTCCTATACAGAAAAGAGCTTTGTTAACATAGTAGACTTATTTTTAAATAAGGCATTTAAGGTAGGACAAGATGTTACCCTAAAAAGTTTTTTTCCCCACTAAGACATACCAAACCATACCTGACAGGAGAGTCCTGCATAACCTCCAGGGCATAGGCATTTTTCAATGTGGTGAGCTGGTTCCTTGGCCAAAGGCATGTGATCAGCTTTCACTGCAATATCCATGGAGACATTTGAGATTCTAAAAGGTGTTCCATAAAAACAAAGCAAGAATGAGGCAATTTTCATTTATCAGACAAGAGATAACAATTGCTTATTATTTCCTACCAACTGGGGTCACTTCTGCAAATAGGTTACAAAACTAAAAAGTAGAAATACATTTCAAAACACAAGATTTGGATTCCTGGGGTGCTAGTAGGTAACAAAAATTAATAAAGACTTAAACAAATGGCTCTCCTGGCTAGACATTTCTGGAGGTTTTCATCCCAAAATATGTAGAAGTTCCAGAAGAGCAACGCTGCTCTGCGTAACAAACCCTGTGGTAATAATTTTCCTGAATATGATAGTCATTACCAGAGGTATGTCCTTAAAGTTTCTCTGAATATGCACTAATAATTTTTCAGATAACCTACAAAGAATTGCTGTGCATTGATTGACATGGGACTACCCTAATCTGCACTATAATCTGCATTTTATCATGCTACATTCAGAGTTTCTTCTGACAAAATATGCTGATTTTCAGAAACATTTTTAGAAGCATAACCATCAAAAACAGCACAATGTAACATTATATCATATTTATATTTATGTATATTGAACAGTAATATGTGGTGAACTAATAAAATACCTCCATTATTATTACCCATTATTTTTTAAGCTGCATTTTATAGTTTTTAGTGTTTTTAATAATAATAGTTATTTGTGAACTCTTGTTTATTAACGTTGAGTTATACCACCCAGTCACTTGTTTTGTAACTGATAGCTATATTAATTTAATAAATAAGTTATTAAATAAATAAATATCAAAGTTTAAGCACTTTACCTGCTTTGTTGCAATCCTTGACCATATGAAGCCTTGATAAGAATATATTCAATATGGCTCAGAACTGACATGAAGTCAGAATGTGAAACAGATTCATCTGAAACAGCATTAAAGTATTTCCAGGCATTCTGGTAAAGACAAGAAAAATATAAATATAAATTCATTACAAACTGTTAGTAACACATACTTGTTTAATAATATTGCTTTTAGTTTTTTGTGTACAGTGGTCCCTCGACCTACAAAATTAATCCATTCCGAATGCATATTCGGAAGTCGAAAAATTCATAGGGTGAAAAGTGGCTTCCCATAGAAATGCATTGGGAACGGATTAATTCGTTCCGGAGCCTAGGAAAAAGACCCAGACTCCCAGTTTTTTGTGGAAACCTCTCTATGAGGTGCACTTTAAAGGCATGCAAAGTGCACCTCAAAATTAGGTTTCCACAAAAAAAAATTTTTAAAAGAAATTTATCAGCCGTTTGGGACCAGGTCGTAAGTCAAGGAAACCTCAGCTGTCATTTGGAAGCTGGGGAAACCGCGGCTAAAAGCGCCGGCAGTTTCCCCGTTCGTAGGTTGAAATCATCATATGTTGAGTGGTTCGTAGGTCAAGGGACCACTATATAAGTATTCTTCATTCAGTGACCACAATTGGGGCTGGCAACTTTGTCAGCACTGTGATTGTCTTTATGATGTTACTTTGGCTTTCCTTTGCTTTACAAATCTGCAAAGGTCATAAATGCAAGCATTGGTTATTAGCTTCCTTTTTTATCACTTTGTTTAATTGTAAATAATCACTGAATGAGTACTATCAATATTTCCCTCAACACCTTAGCTGCCAAAATGAATTGCATATAAAATGTAGAGTGCTTCCACATTTAATAAAGCTGATCATAAGAACTAGTCGTGACACTTCCCTAATTAAGTCTTCACTGGCTTTATGAGCCCAGTGGAGTTAAAATTAATAACCTGAAGAAACAAACATATAGTCAATGAAGCATATTTTAAATTACTATGCTAAATTTGAAAGATGTTGAAAATTATTTTCAGAGACAGATGCAAGCTGACAAGGCTGTAAGGAGCAAGGCTGATGCAAGAAAATATCTCCTGCCCAAAGTATAGTAATATTATTTGATAGATTCAAACCCAAAGTAGTACTATTGCTTATGCAATGACTGTGATAACATTTTTGCCAGCTTCAAGTCATAAAGTTTACATATTGAAAACTATATACTTTTTATTCTGATGTTGCTCAGCAACAAGTCTTTCAGTAATTTGTGCAAAAATTTCCAAACCAACTCTGATATTTGTATTCCGTTTCTGGTTCTGGGACAGCTTATGTATGTATGTATGTATGTATGTATGTATGTATGTATGTATTATGTACTGTATGCAAGTCTTGGTGTATTGATGTACTGTATGTATATATATACAGTATGCATGTATATATAACTTCTAATACACATTTATTATTAAAAAACAATTCTAAAATTGTATCATTCAGAGTTTCTATAGGTTTCCAATCAATATTTGAAAGAGAATAAGGCCATTTTTCATGGACATAAGACATTTTAATATGTCACATGATGATGTCATACAACTTATGTTATAAAAGATAAACAACCTGAAGAGAAATGGCCGGTGATTTTTCTATTTTCACACGAAAAGTAAAGAGCAAACAATGTCTCTATTCAACTGTGAGCAAAGACTCTCGATACATTTCTAATCACATATAACATTTCTAATCACACACAAATTTTAGTCTCACCTCCATCATTAGTATCTCTTCATCTTGCCTTAATCCATTTTCTGGAGCAGAAACATCCACGTAGATGACCTGTTTCCTAGGGCGACCTCCCTTAATCATAACTTGTGGTTCAAGATTTGCAGTTCCAAGACCATCCAGAGCATAAAAAGCCACTGAATATTTCAATTTTCCACCATATGCCATGAGCTGTTTTGATCAGTAATTATATTGTCAATTTGAGAAATTTTTGAAGTATTTTCACTAAAATCTACAGCATCAGCAGACCATCTTTTTCCTCATGGTCTGCTCTAAAATCTGATCTCTGGAATCATCTTTTTCCCTAATACTTTTCATATATTCATTTACAAATCAATCAGGAATTTCTTATTCCCCAATATAGTCAATATAATTGGGTTTTGATTTTTGATTTACATTAAGCATAATTTCTTGTGCCATCTGAACCAAGAACTATAATCAACTTAACCTATATTCAGTTTTTAAAAAGCCAGTTCAGGAATCTATTTCAAACAAGTATGTTTAAAACAATCTAAAGCAAGGATGTCAAACTCGTGGTGTCATGTGGCATATTGTGACTTTTTTCTCCTTGGTTAAACTAGGCTTGAGTGTGGCCATCGTGTGACAAATCCAGCCAGCGGGCCATGTGTTTGACAGTCCCAATCTAAAGTTCACAATTGCATGTCATTCTAGAAAAGTAAAAATAAAACTTCATAAGTTTCTCCACCTGAGAATATGGGGGGGGGGGGAGGATGAGGTGAAAAACTATGTTGCAATATACTATAATTTGGAGAAATCTTGTTACAATTAGATATGTAATTTGACAGTCCCCAATGCTAGTTGATATCCTTGCTTCTGGATATCCTGGGAGATCATTTCATTCTTTCTCTACCTCTTAGTTTTAGTCACCTTTTAATCACTTGCTTTCATTATTTGCTTCCTTTCAACAGCAATTTTTCTATTACCATATTCTTAGCAAATAGAAGAACCTAAGCTTTTTGCCATCACACTTCCATTTAGTGTAATCTTAATATTACATAAAAATTCAAATACAAGAATAAACACAATAAACAATGAAAACAATACAATGAAATTTAGGAAATGTAGATTATTGTAAAAATGTACAACTAAAATTTCTTCATTTCTTTGGACTCTGTATTTTCCCAGGAGAAGTACAGCTCACAGTATGGGAAACCTTGCCCCCAAAACACACTCACATTCATCTTCCTCTTTAAAAAATACCATGCTTTAAAATTCAGGTAGCAATTATGTTAAACAACTACATGTCAGGCAGCTAGGTCAGCATCAGTTCAAAGTTAGAAAACCAGGGCATTTTGTTGGGTGTTCAATGACAGTACTAGCTAGCTACTACCCCAGGAATGTGCTACAGTCTGTCTCTGAATTCACTTCAAGTATAGATTCTATTAAGTCTAGTAGCTTTCAAAATTCTGCAAATGGTCTCAAAAAACAAAGATACATAAAACTGTAATAGTTTTGCTGTGAATATACAGTGAACATATATCAATGAAAGTAAGTATTCAGTGAATACACAGTGAATTCTCTTCAGAATTTTTAGATATTCAGTTGCAGTCTTATCCACAGAAAAGACAGAAAAATAAACATTTACCTGATTTCCCTGGAACTGATCTGGTAATTTCCAGTAAAAGGGTTCTGCATTCAAGTGTTGGCGTACTGTTGCTGCATCCATTACTATGTCTGAAAATTGGGAAAATACACCTTCACTTGTTCCAGTAAAGTTACTGAGACTAACCACGTGTAATAGATCCTGTTCTGGAGTCAGTGTTACCTGCAATACAAAGACAACAGGTTATCCATTTTCATGGATAAGAAAGATTTCACATGCTTCCTGAAAATAATTAACACATCAGCCATTTTTTGAAATTTGGGAGCAATTTTATTAATGCACCTTATATTTTGTACTAGTATCAAGCTGCTTCTACATTGAATGTTAGGTGTTTTTGTGCCAGCCATGGCAGTTCCCTATAAAGGTCACCAGGTGGGAGCAAAGATGCACCTTTGCCCC
>JANHFR010005164.1:201875-223583 GCA_032468015.1 Mimophis mahfalensis | reverse complement strand
TAAACTAAATACTGGTCTGGCCCAATGGGATTTTAAATTGTTTAATTGTTGGTTTTTTAGATCTCAGCCATATATTTTATTTGATTTTAATTATATTTTAACTTTTGTATTGTTGTTTTTACTTGGCTGTAAACCGCCCTGAGTCTGCAAGAAGGGCGGTATAAAAATTAAATAAATAAATAAACAAACAAACAAACAAATAAATAAATAAATAATAAACATATTGTATGGCTCTCACAGAATTAGATTTTAAAATATGTGTCATTTATGGCTCTCTCAGCCAAAAAGGTTCCTGACCCCTGGTCTAGAAAATATCTCTAAATATACTATAGATACTGCTGCTGATTTTCTTTTTCTTTCTGTTTAACCGGGCTAACTTTTC
The DNA here is from genome assembly GCA_032468015.1 of Mimophis mahfalensis. Lineage (NCBI taxonomy): Eukaryota > Metazoa > Chordata > Lepidosauria > Squamata > Mimophis > Mimophis mahfalensis. The sequence goes on along the minus strand of JANHFR010005164.1, from coordinate 223,201 downwards.
AACTCTTTTTTTAGAATAACTCTTGCACTAACTGCTGTGATAAAAGTTGCATTCAACAGCAGAAGCCTCAACTTTAAGAAACACAGGACTTTCCCATCACACTTAACTGGATCAATAAGGAAGCTATTGTGTTGTTAGTACCGTATATCAAAAAAGAATCACATTAGTTAACTATAACCGCCCCCCCCTTAACCTGAAGAGTTTAACCTCTAAAACACAGAGTTAAACTAATTCCATCCATTGGTCATGTCACCGGAAACACATGAACCCAAGCAATCTTCTTATTCCAACATACAAAAGAGCATCTCCCTCCAATATTACTATTATTATTTTGCCAACTCACTACAAAAATCTGGCAGTACAGAACATAAGCATTAACATTAATTACCTGGGCTGGCCAAATGCACTTTCTGCTACCTGCTTTTTGTTCTGGAGAAGGACTAGTGACATCACAAATTTTGCCAGGACTTTGCTAGTGCGAAGGCTTAAGGGACTAGGCACTCTCTGGGGAAAAAAGTGATTGATTGCAGGCTGAATATGAGTCAATAGCGTGACAGATCCACAAAAAACACAAATTAATCAACAGAAATATATCATGGGACATAGTTGCTAGAGATTATATTCTGAGTGGTTTAGTTTTTATCTTGAATATTGTGTGTAGTTCTGGGCACAACACTAAAAAATTAGGCATGATTAATGTAGAGTAACATCTATATACTGATGTTTGAGGAGTCCCAATAGGGGCAAATTTAATCATGCAATGACTCCCGATGGTCAATGTAACTGGAAATACCATATAGGATAGATATTGTGCAAGATTAGAGATCTCCCTCCTCCAAGAAGGTGCATGGAACTCATGTAAAATCTAATATCTGGAGTTATGACATAACGTAACATCTGTATCTCACTGCTAAAGGGTATAAGGAGAGGTGAACATAAACGCCATTCTGATAACTGAATAATTCTCTTCTTGCAACCACTGAGCACCTGATTTTCCCAAAGCTGTTGTACTTTATCTAGTCATCTAAAATGAGAATTCAATTCCCAGGAGAGGACTTGAACCCCATGGAGTAACACTTGGCTATCCGTGCTTGAGAAATCCCGATTAAGACAAAAGCAGTCATCTTGTGCCTCTTGTGGTCTGTCTGGCTGACTTTTCCAGCTTAGAAGGTAAACTATTAAAGATGGAAGGAGATGAAGATAATCACTAATATTTATGGATAAATCTTCATTAGATCATTTTTACATATAAAGACTTGATTTTTACATATAATTTATTGTCAAGGTTGAAAGTTATAAATAGTTGGAAGTCATTTATTTATGTATACTATGCCTATGCTTTCTAGGTATCTAGGGATTCTTCTAGCATTTCTACCCGAGTTTTAGTTTTACTGTGAGAGAATTCTTCAGGTTGAGGCTGAAAGGAGACCTTAAGGGTTAAAAACCCTTAACCCAGAGGAAACCAAGTCTTCAAAATTTGAACTGGAGAAAAATTATTGTTTTCCTTTCCCTCTCTTTAGCTGCCTTCTCATTATCAAATCTCTCACCCACCAGGTATCAGCTCCCCGAGGCACCTATTTTCTTTTAACTTATTAAACTGGTTGCATAGACTGTAAACAGCAGGAGCCCATCGGGCACAATGCCTCTTCTGCGTCATCCATTCGGTCTGAGCTGCCACAACATATCAGTATAATGGAGGCAAGGACAAAGAAGTGGAGCTCTTTTCCTTGCAGGCAGACCGGGGCCCATTCTTGGTGATTTAGTTCTTTTTTAACTAGTTCCAAGTTAAAACTCAAGATGACCTAGAAAGAAGCATGTCTTTAAAGCAGTAGTAACAACAGTGCTACTAACAAGCATTTGTTGTACTTTTGTATGTGAGGAGACAAATCCTAAATCAGATCTATGTTGTATAAAATTGAATGATTTATTGTAAACTCTCCATTAAAAAACCCCCATTGCAAAATGTGTACTTTTGTGTGTTTGTGCACATGCATTATGGTTTATTTCACTGTCAGTCTGATGTTTAGACTGGATTTGCCACTTTTATTCATCTATCAAGTTTTTCCCAAGGACATTACTATTATTACTTATTTAATTAAATTTATTGCCTGCTCAACTTCAGTATATTCCGAGTGGCATGTATGTATACCCATGGAACTCCAAAATAAGAACACCATGAAAGAATTCAAAGTCATTACAATTTGGAACTCCACATCAAAGTTACTAGGAAAGTCGTTCCTCAGCTGAATAAACATTAGGGTGGGGGACAGAGATTATCCTCTCTCCATGGTTGTTTTTATAGTTACTCTTCCTAATTGTCCTGCTGCTACCTCATACACCAAATATTCAAGAAAGCTGACATGGTAAAGTTATATGCAGCATTGAAGTGACCTCTTTGCAATGAGGATGCTTATCTATCCAATAAAGCCCTAGACAAAATGACAGTGACAGCTGCCTGGCAGCATTCACTTTGAATGGAACAGGATTGTCAGTATCAAGCATGTCATGATAGCATATAGCATTAAGACAAACATCTCAAAGCCCATTTTGGAAAGGGGGATATTCTTTTCTTGGTTGCAGAAGTAATTTGGGATGCAAAAGTTTCCTTCTTATGAGATGCATACCTTTTTGGCTTGCTCTTGTTGCAGGAGTCTCCTGAAACCTCAGCCATCTAACCAGGTGTTAATTGTTGGCAGCTACAGAACAAAATTTGGGTTAGCAGCAGCAGCAGCAAAAGAGAGAAAATTATGGGGGGAAAGAACTCCAAGGATCAAGGAGAAGAAAGCACAATGCCACTAAAGAGAAGCCAGAAGCTCCCTCTTTGGGAAGAAACTCTTCTTTCTGGAAAAGATCCCAAAACACTGTTAAAGCGTGGGCTGCACTATGTCAGTCTGAACCTCATCATGAAGGGAATGATAAAGACACCTAACTTTTTATGGGGACTACCACAAGTCGAGAAATTGAACCTCTCACACAACCAGCTGGTGGCCCTTCCTCCTGCTTTGGGGAAACTTGACCAGCTAGTGGTCCTGAACTTGTGTGGGAACCGCATCAAGTCCCTGCCTAAAGAAACTGGACTGCTTAGGAATCTGAAGGTTTTATTTGCCAATATGAATTGCTTGACTGAAGTCCCGTTGGAGCTTGGACAGTGTAAGAAGTTGGAAATTTTGAGCCTCTCACACAATTACATCTCTTGGCTCCCTTCTAGCCTTGCAGAACTGGTCAACTTAAGGAAGCTGAATCTGAGCAACAATTGGTTTGTTTATATTCCCATGAGTGTGTTTGCTTTGAAAAATTTGGATTTTTTGCATGTAGGCTGCAACAAACTTGAAAACATTGGAGACAGTGTCCAGTTTCTAAGCAAACTGCAGATTCTGATTGCTGACTATAACAACATTCATGCATTGCCAAGGTCTATCTGCTCAATCACTACTCTTGAATTGCTAAATGTTGATTACAATGCTATACAAGCACTTCCGTATGAACTTTACTTGCTGAATCGATTGCCCAAAATTGCTTGGAATCCTCTGGATAAGGGACTCCATATTTTGCACAATCCTTTGTCAAAACCATTGCCACAAATTATAGATGGAGGAATAAATGCACTCTACAAATACCTTAAAGAAAAACATCAGCTTGCATAAATATATACCTTGGTTTGGAACAGAACTGGTAATAATGCCTCAATTCTGCCTTTTTTTTTTCTGGTCAGTGGCTTTTAATATACAAAACAGATACCTGTACTGGAATACAGTTATAATTTAGTTTTTTTCTGGAAACAGGTACATTGCCTATGGAATAATATTTCTTTTTCTAAATAAATGTATCCTTTGAATACTGATGTAGGAGTCAGAATAACTCTCTCCAATAATTTAAATATTTATCTGTATTTAATTATCAGTGAAAATAAATAGCAACAGGATTTTAAACATTTTTTTTCTTCTGTAAGTCTTCATTAGTGTTATTTTAAAGGGCATGAACTGAGTTATCCACTTGTGACTATAACTCTTATTCAATATGTTATGCATACAACTCACATATATATGCCTTTGCTACTGAAACACCAAAATAGTCACTAATTGTTATTGTTATCACCTGTCATGGTTTGCGCTTATTCCATTCCTTTAGTTGATTAGAAAACCAGCAGAAAATCATGATAAAAAGAATTAAGTTTGCTAATAATGAGACAAACGTCCACATTCAAAACTACTAAGAATTGCAAAAATAGTTTTAAAACTCAGTACAATATAAATTGGCAGGGTGAGAAAAACCATAAGTGACACCACAGAAATTTGTTCTGCTGCAAATACTAGGTGGAGTCCACACTTAGCTGCATGAGATTTGAGAAGTGGGATCATTCTAGTAAGTAATGATTGCATGATTGTGGCACAGTTTATAGTACTGAAAACCAACTGTTTGTTTCTACATAATCCTTCCAAGATTTTTTTTTATATGAGCTGCAAATTATTTTTCCTAGTCAAAGTTCGCCACTATTCTCTGCCTTCATTTCCCTTAATTGTAGTGTGACTTCTGCATACAAAATGCCCCAGGGTGAGTCAGAGAGATGTCAAACTACCGTAGAGTTCTTTTTATGCTTTAGGACTTGATACGTGTAATACAGTTCGTGTATTATACAAATTGTTTCACGGAGATATTTTTTGGCAGCCTAAAGAATACTGTAAATAATTACCTAACCAGATTCTTTCATCCACTAACTTTCTTAAAACTCAAAAGTAGTAGCCATTCCCACATTCAAATGTCTGAGTAAGTAAGAAACATTAAGGGAAAAATTAATTTAGTTGTGAATCTACTTCTGTTGATACTAAAATTAATCTACCTGGGAAGGCTGTGAATATGAATACAGTAAAAGCCTTGGTGATCATGTGGTGTTATCTGTACATTGTATCATCATTCTAAGAAAATGCAATGCACTCTTCAAATATTTCCATTTTTATTCCACTTTACAGAGAAATAAGTTTTTGTCAGTGTTGTGCTTTTCTTACCTGTCACCATTACAGAATAACCACCCAAGGGCTGACATTAGAGTTGAAATCGTGACAGGTTTTTAAAATAAAACTTTACTTCAAAAACCAAACTCTGCAACTGTGAAATGCACTTTCAAAACACTAGTGAGAGCAGTTTTAGCAATTTCCCTGTGTGAGCTGTATCAGTCAGAGCAAAGGGTACTGACAGGTAATTTGGGACTAACAGCATATTCAAAAGTAAACAGCTGCCTAGTTTGTGGAGGGTGTAAACTTGATTTGTATCTCACTTGGAGTTATATGTGTAAGAAAATTAATTCTTAATATGCATATATCAGTTTGAATTCTGTGGGTGCTATTAAGAAAAAGAAGGCATACAACAGGCATAATAGTCATGTTTGACTACTATCTGGATAATAATAATAATAATAATAATAATAATAATAATAATAATAATAATAATAATAATAATAATAATAATACCATCTAATTAATCAACAGGTTAGACATCAAAGCACATTCACTTCTAAATAAGAGGTTATTAAAGTGATTAGCTGTCTAATGAAATGAAATAAACTGCATATTTTGTGATTCACTTAAGAATCATGATAAAATTTAAAAAAATTAAGACACTTTGGTTCTATTTGTTGCAGAGTAAAATATTTTACTGTATGCATAGCTGTACCACTAAGTCAGACTTAAAAACACCTGCTTTTCAGTGGGACCCTGATTTCTGCTTTATACTTTTTATTAAAAAATACTAACTTGCAGCTTTGGATGCAGAGAATACACTGAAATAAATACACAAAGTAATAGAACTGTGCTGATACTCGATCTGGAGATTTGATTCAAAAGTGTTTTGATAGATTCAAATGTTCAGAATTGAATACTCAATTGATTCTGATGCAGTCTGAAAATTTCACAGGTTTTTATATGTGTGCAAATGTATTTTTTCATCTATGTGAAAAGGTGAAGTAGTGGTTGAACTGTCAGTCTATAATTCACTTGTTCACAGCTCAGGGTTAATGAGGAAATAAAATGGAGGTTCTTATGCCTTGAATCAAGAGAAAAATTCTGACAAATTAAGAATGAGCCAAATAGATAACATTCAGGACAGTTAAAAGTATGGATCTGACTCATTTTTGTATAGATTTAAATAGATTTAACATTTTAAATCAAATTAATTCAATTTTTGAACAGATTGAACATTTGAATTAGATCAAAGCAGGCTGTTGTTGTAGGATATCACAACAGAAATGGGAAAGCCAGGCCAAGCTTTTCTCTCTTTTTCCTCTCACATCAGAATGAGTTAATGTATGTTAATTTCATCATTCCTCCCTGTTTTTCTGTGGCAAGCTGATGTTTTCACAACAATAAGTTGTCCATTTAATACTGGGCTTCAAAATTTGAATATTCATATGAATACAAACTTGGATAACCATTTCTAGAGGCTAATGGGATAAGATTAAGTCCTGAAAGTTTGGGGCATATTTTCCTAAAATTAGGAAGATCCAGGACTATGAAGCTCATGTGCAGTCAAACTAACTGATCACATGAGATTCTGGTGGAAAAACACTTGGAAAATGGAATGCTGCATACTGTATATCACCCTCTGCAAGAAAAAGTAAGACATAAATCTAAAAAGAAATACATTTTAAAATAATTTACTCAAGGGAACTCCGAAGCTAATTCTATGAGGCAGGAATATCTTTATAAGTATGAGCATTGAAAACAATAGACGTGGTGGCAAGAGTATACTGAATATTGTACATCAGAATTACAACAAATTTGAAGAATAATGATTAAGTGATCTTATTTGAAAAATAATGATTAAGTGATCTTATCTGAAACAAACACTGAGATGTTGGGTTGTTTAAGCAGTTGTGAATTGTGTGTATGAGTTAGCATTTAATACTTTCTTTTGATATATATCACTTCTGTGGGAGGAAATACTGTACCTGTGCATCTATGTAAATAAGAATTAGATCATTGCAATTAGTTCTGAGGTTAGTCACATTTCAGTTTGTAGATGTTTAAGAAAAAAAATGGCACTCTGGGAATGTTTAGGTTCTGTTTCACAAGATAAAAACCAGCAGATGGTATAAGGGAAACATATCCAGATGGAAAATGAAAATTAATAAAAATCAAAATATGTTGGGGGGTGTTGGGAGGAAAAGAGAATATAAAATAGAACAATTGAAAGCAGTGGTGATACTGAAAATGATGGTACTTCTCTTGTCCTAATAGAATTATTAGGTGTGGATGAGCCAGTTGATCTACCCCAATATGATACTTTTTCCCAGGAAGGCAGCAGAATTAATTTTCTTCAGGGGAAAAGGGGGGCATATTTTGTGTCTGTGAGGCACCGGCTTCATCTTGTCCTTGCTTTTCTTTAATTCTTTTGTAGTACTTTCAAGAAGTTTATGCAAACACTAAAGGAAGAGGAGAAACAAAGCAACATGGAAATGTTATTTGCTTTTGGAAGAGAAGTGGTTACCCTGGTTCATGAAAGAAGGGATATCGGGTTTGACTGGTTGGCTAAAGCAAAACACCCCTCGAACTTTAAAACCCATTTAACTAGAATAAATATTACATCAATTTCTGGCCAATTTCTATTGGAAATACAAATCCTTGAACATCAAATATTGCCTTAATTAAACTTCCTTCCATAAATCCTACAGAACTTACTTCCAGATGCACAGACATAATAACAAAATCCAATTAGATCTGCAGAGGCAAAATATCTCTGCAACCTATTTTTATTCTTTACCTATGGGATTGATCTGTATTTTATGTTTGTCCTGCCCTGAAGGAAATGGTCTCTAGGAGGCATCTTATTCAAGGCTTGGTTGTAGCAATAACTATGGTATGTTCAACATTACAGTAGGTAGTAACATCTGAATGGCATCAGTAGCAGAAACACAACACTGGATATCACCCAGAGTCAATTACCTGACAGCATTCAGGAAGTAACACAAAAACTAGATAGCATTTGTGTTTTCATTAAAAAAAAAAGTGAGAGGTTTGGATTTCATAATTTACTCACTTAGATCTATACCCAAAAACCTTTATATCAATACAGTATAATGAAAATGAATTCCTCAGTTTTACATCTCTCAAAGGCTTCATGCTAATCACAGCAATTATTTAGTAATCTTGTAATTAAATATGACTGTTATTTCTTGTTTTTTATGGATATTTCAGATAATTGTTCCTTATTTTCAAAAATGACAGGTATATTTACCCAAGCACCTGCAAAATGCAAGATAAGTAATTTTGTGTGTGTATGAGCTCCTGGTTCTGCTCAATTAAGCTTTGGCTCCTTGATTTCATTGCAATTTAAGGAGCATAGCTTTATGCTAAATTGCAGCTTAATCAACACAGAGATTCTTTAGCATATAAACAAAAAATGGATTTCAAATGTCTTGCATCCTTCAATATCTAGGATATTGAAATTCCATTTCTTACCAAAGAATGAATTTGAATAGTTTTAAGTGACCTGGGCCTAGTCATTTTCTCTTAGCCCTAGGAAGAAGGTAATGGAAAAACCACTTCTGAAAAACCTTGTCAAGGAAACTTCAGAACATGTCCAGGTGGTCTTCAAAAATTGGACATGGCTGAAAAGAAAAAAATCTCATCAAGAATAAAGCAAATATTTAAATCCCATCACAATTATGTATTTCCCATAATTTTATCATCCCATTTAGTTCTAAAATAATGGTGAAATTATGAATTACCTTGCTTTCTCCCAAATATAACTCTTATGGCCTGATCTGAATATGATTCATTAAAGAAGGAACAATAACTAGGCACTTACAGAATTATCTACAATAACTCAGGCCCAAAGATAGAAGTTGAGCCAGAATCAGATCCACTGTAGTCTTTCCCCTCCTGAATTGTTGAGAAAGATGTTGGTACTGAGTAAATATCACATAATACAGAGGCACTGAATTTTCTTTTTAGAAGAGAAACCATACTGGGAATGAAGGTCTACTTAAGGGTAATACAGCATGCTGAATTAGATCAACCTTAATGAATATTTGCTGAGTTAATTCTGTTAACTTAATACATGTGTATCACTTTGCAGTCAAATCAGGCTGCATGAGCATCAGCTGAGTAAGGGTAAGGTAGGCTTTCTGCTGGAACTAATGTCTGATACTTGTCAACCTGTGGAACAAGTGGTTATCCTTGAGTACTGATGACCCTTGGTATAAGATTTGTTGCTTTGTTGCCTGACTTTTGCTCACATATTTTTTGCCTTTTGAATCTTCAGGTAAAGTTCAGATTGATTTATCTTTAGGTTTCTGGGCTCACTGAAAAATTATTTTCCTGTTGGTTTCTTTTTTAATTTGACTGTACATCTACTATTTTGCTTCTCCTAAGCTCTGTTAATGCCAAAATACACATTTTGCACTCAAGAAAAAATTCTTTTTTGTTGCTGTCATTAAATAATTTTTATTTTTCTTCTATTCACATGTATAAGTGTTAACAGGCTTTGTATTTTATTCCCTGTCGAGTGGAACAGAATATATTTACCTGCAAACTCTATTAGCAATCTGAATAGATCTTAATAAGTTGGTTTTTTGGAATGTGTCTAAATGTTTAAAATCTTGCAAATTCTAAAAGGAAATGGATTACAGGTATTTGTTGACTTACATTCAAAGTTATTACAGTGCTAATGAAGGGATTTAAGAATGGTTTTCCAATTTACAGCTGTTGATACTAATCCCTATGGTCACATGATTGAAATTCACACACTTGGCTGGCAATTCACTCTTTCAACTATGGGGGTGCTTCAACCCTCTCCATCCACCTATCTCAGTTCCTCATGCCCTTTTGGTCCCCTGCATTATGTGGCCCCTGCCACCCTAGCTGACCTTTGCTGTATTTTTGTTCCCGCTGCTGACCAAGCATGCATGTCTGGCCCTTTGCAAGATAGCTGATGACTATCCAAGGCTTTGTTCCCAAAGGCAGCACTGCACTGCATGAGACCTCATGTCACCAGTAGCTATTCCATGAAAGGCCAGGTTGAGTCCACCTCATCAGCTGTGGGATTAAGAAGACAATGAAGATCAGCTGTAGTGGTGGAGCACAGAATAACATGATTCAGAATGCATGATGCCATAGGTGACTATGGTTGAGACTGGGGTGGAGTGGGTGAGGCTTTGTACCATGCTGCTGGGTCAGCTGAACCTGGACTTCGCTGGAGCTCCTCCCTGCAATCCCAGAGCCACAGAACATTAGAAAGTCCCTTAGTGTCATGCTTCTTTCTCATGCTTCACATTGTGAAGGACTTCATGCTGCACTGCAGCTCAAAGACTTTTTGGGGTCCGAGAGCCATGGCACACCAAGACATCCCTTGCCACTGTAAGCACTAGACCAGGGTAGGGCTAGGTTTGATGCTGTGCTATGGCTCAGGGGCTTCTTGCAGTGCCAGAGCTGCAGCATGCCAAGAAGTCCTTTGTGCAGCACTGCTGGGCTGGGCTGGAATGGCTCTCCCTTGTGCAGTACTGTAGTTCAGGAATTTCTTGTAGCCAGAGAGTTGTAGTGTGCCAAGAAATACCTGAACTGCAACATATTCTCCCCGAGCCTCCCTGAACTTGTACAATACTACAGCATCCCTTCCCACAACTCATGCATGGCCTGTGCTGAGCCTTCCAGGGCCTCCGGTACCATCCTGCAGCACTCCTACCTGCTTTATATGGGACCCGCTCCACCTCCTGCTTAATCCCCCACAAGCCTAGGCCATTGGGACTGCCATAACATCATTGCTTAGTGATGGAAATTCCGGTCTCAGTTGTGGTCATAAGAAATACCTGTAATAGCTTTTTAAAAAAAACCATATTAAATTACACAGTTTATCCGTGCATTTTAACTTCAGTTTTTCTATTCTCTGACAGGAGACTTCCAGTTCCCAGATGAGTAGAAGACTACTTACTATTCCATCATCAGTGCTGAAGAAAACTCTACTGCTAGATTACCTCATTGTATAAATGGAATGCTAGCAAGCTATTTTGTTACTTGCTTTAAGGAGACCATCTCTGCTGACTTCATGTCATTGCCTAATTAACAATAGATAAGCCTTTTGTCCAAGATCTTCCTTTAATATTTGACTGATATGGTGGGAATGTCTGCCCAAATCAATGCAAAGAAATAGTTTAGCATAAAAACTATGATTTGTTTTAATATCAATTTAGGCCTAAGGTGACAGTAAAGTAAGAAATCCAATATGTCTAATGATTATTTCCTTTCTGAACCGTTTAGAATTAAATGTTAGTTGCAAATTTGGAAAATTCTAGAAATCTTATACAAGACTGGGATAAAGAACGGAGAAGATATCACTCACAACACATGTATGAATGTCTCAAATAATATACTGTTGACAAAGCAAAAGATTTAAGCTTGCCAAACATGCATTCAATTTTCCCCAGAGTTTTAATGATATCTTATCAAGGTTGCCAATCCCAGAGTTTGGGGATAAAAGGGTCACTATGGGGAGCACGACGATCAATCCTATATGAACACACTTTAGCCGAGGTCTTTAGATTTGTGTAGCATGCAAACTATCACAAATTCAAATCGCAACATCCCCATACAGTGGCAAAAATGCTATGAAAAACTCTGACAAGCAATGCTGGTTCATGTTGATAGCACTAAGCTAGATTGTCCAAGAGCCTTTCTTAGCACAGACAGCTTTCTAAGTTCCCTTTGCAGCTACTTTAGGATGTCAACCAAGGCTACATGAGGATGGTGCTCATGTTAATTATAGCTACTTTAGTCATGCATTTGTTTGGTACACAGTCCCTAGAAACTAGGTATGCTGTTTTCGAATGTCCTTAAATTGTTTGCAAGTAAACAAATTCTATTTCAGAGTCAACTGGTATGCAGCTCTATAAATAGTGTTAGATGCTCGCTGATCAAGCTCTAAGCAAGTGTTGCAAAAGAATATCCTCACAACTACAAATTAATTAATCGAACTTTGATTAACATATGCTATCTCCCTCTGCATGCTTCTCAGTATGCATCAACCTTGTCCATTTTGCCATACAGACTGGATCCGTTTCTATCTGGGAAATAAAGATGTTAAATATACATTTTAATGTACTAAGAATTTATTCAGTGCTAAATTGCACAAATATATAGAAACCTTGGAGACTATTTATTTAAGCATCTATTTATTTACATCATCCTAAGCATGTGTGTATGGCTATATTGCAGCTGACTGAAAGAACTGTGATAACTGTTTAAAATGTGTTCTCTCCTGACTGTTACTCAGTGGAGTCACAGAATATTTTAGTCTTATTAAAGGATCAATAAAACTACATATTGGCTAATCTTAAACAATTCTTTTGCTTCTTTACATATATTTTGTTCTAGATGAATTTATCTTCTCTCAAGTCTAGAAGTACTAAATAGGATGTAATCAATTGTCTGCAGCTGAAAGGCCACTTTGATTCTGAAAAGCCTGAACTCATTGGTAATTCCTTTTGCAGTAAGTGCTAGAAATACCTTTCTTAGGAAATACTTTCTTCATGGCTACTCCACAATGAAAAATCCTTCTAGCAATAGAGTTGAGGTTTGTTTGTCATGTGCCATTTTGACAGTGATCTCATGGCTGGCATTCTGCTAAACTACATATCGCAACTACTTCTCCCCCCCCACGCACATCAGTAATGGGGGGGGGGCTGGAAATGCAGGGAAGGAACTCAGAGGAATTGAAACCAAGTAGTACCCATCCTGCGGGAGGTGCAAGCCATCTCAAGGTCACACCAAAAGAATGCAGAGCTGGTGAGTACGCAGACACAGGGACCATGCCCTAAACAATTTATTAACACCTGATTTGATATTGACGGGTAACCAGAGGGTTGACCAGGAACAAGGAAAAGTTAATTGTATCTTTTGCAGGTGAAAATTTCAGATGCAATTTTGCCTCCTCTGTAACCACTAAGTAGGACTTCGCTATTTTAGCCAAGAATATTTTTGGCTAATCATGGGCCAGGAGTCTTCCTTTCCTAACTGAGCAAGTTGGGACCATTGACATCTGTTTTCTTGTACACCCTGAATCATTCATATTGACGAACTTGGGAAGGCAAAGGTTAAAGCAAGGGTTGATTTCTTTGAGGGTCAGATCAGCTTAGTAGTTCTCCTCTGTAAGCTGGTGGCAGGGAGGTGATGGTGGGGAAGCAGGGGAGGCAGAATGAATGTTGCCTCCTGCAACACTCTACTGAATGCTTCTTGCAACACTCTGCTCAGCCCTCTATGCCTCCTTTTCACCCTCCATGGCCTCCTGCAGCACTCAGCTGGGCACAAATGGGCCACATGGCCCATTTTGGGGGGTCTGATTTCAGGCCATTTTTCAGCCTGTTTTTGGTTCATTTTTTTGCCTGTTTTGGGCCTGTTTTCCAGCCCATTTTTGGCTCATTTTCGGTCGAGTTTCCAGCCTGGTTTCAGCTGGCAGAGTGCTGCAGGAGCCATGGTAGGTGGAAACGAGGCATGGGGGAGCCACATGTGGCCTGTTTTATCCAATAAAGGCACTGCAGGCTGGTCCTTTGACAGTTCCAGGCTGGCCCGTGGGCCATATTTAAGCACCCCGTGGGTGGATCTGGTCCGCGGGCCTTGAGTTTGACATCCCTGCGTTAAAGGAAAAAGTGCTGCATCATCAGAGTTTGATGAAAGGAAGCCAAGTTCAGAACAAATATTACTCAAGATGTGCCTCAATTGAACTGACAGGATATACTATCCAAGTGCTTTTAAATATACCAGAACCACAAAGAATAAAATTTGGCAGCCATTCACATGGTTTTCTTTCTTTTTTTGTTCATAAATGTATCCTGGAAAAGTGGGCCAGCTAAGCAGCTTTTGCATTCAAATCTGTCAATCACACCTCAAGAAAGGAAGTTATGATCAGCGGGTGGGCCAACAGGCCAGGAGTTGACAATCAATCATGCTGTGCGGCATGATTGAGTCTTGTACATTTCTAAATGGGAGATTTCAACCCACACAGGGAAACTCCATATAATACAATCTTTCTTTTCTGCAACAGTGCTTACATTAGTCAGTGTTATAAACTCATCTACTCTGAATCCATCTATAAAGCATTTATATATTTATATTTTAAATTATGTGTCTATCAGTAAGATAAATGATAAAGTTGTATTCTCATGCAGTTGAACACTTAGTGACTATCCAGATGTATATAATTTTAATATAAAGTGCAAAATATTAATTCAAACACCTAATCTGTTTTGGAATGTTGGAAAACCACATTAACCCCAGCAGAATACTTTGGGGAATGTAAAAATAAATGGAACTGATCGGTGAACAAAACACGTATTCATTCATGAAAACATTCAGAATCATTGTAGCAAGTTTGATTTTCTATTACCTACTATGGGCATTATCTATTATACCTATTTACTCATAAATATAAGCATCACATATTTATTATATGATTGTTGAATCTTGCAGCTTTATTCTTGCCCTCTCATCATCACCATCCAACACATCATCCATTTATTCTTTTTCTTTCTCTTTCATTTTTTCCCAGCAAAGAAACCACCCTGAACAAAGTGGAAGAAAATTTACTTACTATTTCTTTCAACAATTCTACCCCATGTTTATCAGAATGCTTTTATTATTGATTGAGAAGCAGAGGTTTTGGTCACAATCAGTTGATTGTTCATGATTATTATTCTCCACTGCTATTAATAGTAGGAAATATAGTTGTTTCTTTTTTGTTACTGCAATCTATGGCTTCACAGCCACAAATGTGTTCCTTAGTATTTTCATCTTTTAGGTTTTCATCTTAGAAATTTTGAAACTGAAGAACAAAACACATAGTTAATGAAACTAAATGATCAGTCTTAGTGAATTGAAAGAAAATACAGACAATCCTTGACTTATAACAGTTCATTTTGTGACCATTCAAAGTTACAACAGCCCTGAAAAAAGTGTCTTATGACCATTTTTCACACTTATTACCATTGGACCATCCGCATGGTCACATGATCAAAATTCAGACTTGGCTACTGACTCATATTTATGACAGTTGCAGTGTCCTGGCATCATGTGATCACTCGTTGCAACATTCTGACAAGCAATGTCAATGGGGAAGCCAGATTCATTTAAAAACTATGTTACTAACTTAACAACTGCAGTGCTTCACTTAACAAATGTGGTAAGAAAAGTTGTAAAATGGGATGGAACTCATTTAACAATTTGTCACATAGCAACATACATGTTGGGCTCAATTGTAGTTGTAAATTGAGGATTACCTGTAATATACAATGGATCTTATGACTTAAACTTCATTATGTAACAATGGCAATAGAAAAATAGATACTCTTTGGGTATCCATTGTAAATGTATTGAATTTAAAGCTCCACACAATTATATTATGAAGATTACATAACCCAAATGATGTTCATAATGTGGCCATATATGTTACCTCACTGAGGACAATCCCCTATTTGAAGGACTCTAGTTGTAGGATAATGAACTATATAAAGGGAGCATCTCAATCAAGGTTTCCTAAACTTTTTGCCATCACACTTCTTCTTAGCATGATCTTAAAGTATAGGTAAATTAAAATATAGCATATAGTATAATATATCTCTTTACAAATATAGGAATTATTTCTAAGCTTGCTGCATAAATACAGTATGTGCTAATTACGTACAACACTATGCTTGCTTCCCCCTCCCTTTTTGGGGCAGTGATGGGTAATAACTATATAACTGCAAGCGTTACTGTTTTTACCCATTCTACTAATGTATATGATGTAACAATGTAAAGAGCCCAGCTGGATTAAGCCATAAAGCATTTGAAGACTCTGCACACGTAGGAGCCTATCGGATTATTTGGGAAGCTCACAAGCCTGGAATGAGGACAATAGCCTCTTCAACTCTTGCTTCCCAGCATGTTGCCTTTGATCAGGAGGTAGTAAACAACCCTTAATATTAGTAGCCATTTAAAGCTTGATTCAGCATGAGCCAGACCAGTCCTCTTTTAAAGCTATCCTGATCGTCTGCCATTATCACAACTGCTAGCAATGAATTCCACAGTTAAACCATGCCATGTGTGGGAAACAAATCTCCCTTCTGTCAGTCCTAAATCTCCCAGCATTTATTTCAATAGTTAACCTTGAGTTCTGAGATTGTGGCAGAGAGAAAAAGATGTTCACATCAATTATGCCATAGATGATTTTACATATCTCTCTCACGTTTCCTGCACCACCAAGCTTCACTCCAAGTTTTGTCTCTCCTCTCAGATAAATGTTTTGGCCACCTAACAGTTCAATAACTTTAAGATGTATGGACAGACTGACTGTGAAGAATTCTTGGAACTGAAGTCCACACTTTGTTGCTGAAGTTGAGAAATACTGTTCTGGAATAAGGATTCTCAACCATTTTGTGCCATGGACCCCTTTGACAGAGTGATGAAACGTGCAGATTCCTTCTCAAAAATGTATTTAAAGGCATTAAAGGAAATGTATATAGATTTATAGTAAAGGAAATCAGCTATGCTCTAATACAGTTACAAAATAATATAGTAACACATGTGATTTATTACTCCATTAAATCAATAACAAGATAATATTCCTTTTTAAGACATGACAGTTTTAGATAGTAAAATTTATTAACAGCTTTGGAGTCTGGGTGCCACAATTACTTTATTGCCTACTAGATATATTACTGAATGAAAATGTAAACTTTAGTTAAAATTTAGTACAACTGAAATTGTCCTTTTTCCCGATCCAAGTTTATGGACTCTCTGAACCCCCTGCTCTAGAATATTTTTTTTTAAATATAGTGACTCTAGGATGGTACTATACTTCATATTGTTATAGATTTCTGCTATTCATTTATTTCTATTTATATCCTGCCTTTATTATCCCATTATTATATCAGCAGTTCTTTTTTAATCTCTCTTGCTAATACTTCCAAGTACAGAATTGTCTTTTTTAAATAGCAAGTGAACCTTGAGTTGACATTTTGTTCCATTTGTCTACTCTGACTCCAAAATCCTTCCCTGGACAGTCACAGATGACATTTGGAATTGTTCTGCTAACATATATTCTTTAGAATTCTCTATCATACACATACCATTTTGAAGCCCATTTATCCAGGAACCTGTTTTGCACATCTGGCCTGTGTAGGAATTGTTCATTTTTATTTCTATTTTCTATTTCCTGGTTTTTAATCAGTTGCCATGGCACTTCTCACCAGAAAATTGAGCAAAACATTCAGTGCAGTGTTTTATTTTGTTTTTTGAAAGAGGAAAGAGCTAGCTAAAAGCTGTAAGGTATGTGGTTTCAACGGAAAAAGGGGGCAGTGAAAATTATAATCCAATTTAGAGAAAACAATAATAAGAAAATTGTGTTTCAAAAATGCTTGGATGTAGTATGCCCAGAAGTTTGAAAGAGTGAGTGACTGATCACAATTGCATGCTAGTATTCAGGAGTACGTTGTGGCAATAAGACCAGCAGAGCATGTTACTTCTTTGCACTTACTGTGTCTGCAGACTGACATCCAGCAATTTGATCCAGATTTTGGAAAGCTACTAACCAATCTCCAACGCACACACACACACACACTGTAAGGAAACATGATGAAACTTCAACCTCATTCAAACAACCTTGGAGGTCTTCTAATCCAACCCGCTGCTCAAGCAGGACACGTTATACTATTTCAGATAGGTGGCTGTACAGTCTTTTCTTAAAAGCCTCCAGTGACCTCCAGAAGCTCCTACAACTTCTGAAGGCAAGCTGTTCCTCACTGCTAGGAAGTTTTTCCTTAATTCCAGGTTGCTTCTCTTCTTGAGTAATTTCCACCCATTGTTTCTTGTCTTTTAGTGCTTTGGAATATAAGTTGATCTCCTTTTCTTTGTGGTAGCCAGTCAAATACTGGAATACTGCTATCATGTCACCCCAGTTCTTCTTTTCTGTAGACTGGCCATACCAATTCTTGCGATCATTCTTTATATGTTTTTGTGTCCAGGCTCTTAATCATCTTAGCTGCTCTTCTTTGCACTTTTCTCAACACTGGATGTAGTATTCCAGGTGTGGTCTTAAAGCGGTATTAACACTTCATGTGTTTTTGATTCTGTGCTTCTGTTTATACAACCAAGGATTGTATTAGCTTTTTTGACTGCTGCCACATGCTGTTGTGTCATGTTTAAGTGATTGTTCACCAGGACTCCAAGGTCCTTCTCACAGTTACTGTTTCACCTAATCTGTACTTGTACATTTGCTTTCTCCTGCCTGGATGTAAAACCTTGCTTTTCTCCACATTAAATTTATTGGATAAAGCTCATTGTTCAAGTCTGTTCAGAACTTTATGGATCCTGAACTTGTATTCTTCGGTGTTAGTTATTCCTGCTAACTTTGTGTCATCTGCAAATTTGACTTCTATTATGTCATTTAAGTCATTTATGAAGATACAGAAGAGTACTGGGCCTAAGACTGAAGCTTGTGATACACCACTGCTTCCTTCCTTCCATGTAGATGTAGTACTATTAAGAAATACTCATTTATGGTTCGTCAGCCCGTTACAAATCGATCTTGTGGTGATGCTGTCTATCCCACATTTTTCTAGTTTACCAAGAAGTAGGTTGTGGTCTACTTTGTCAAATGTTTTGCTAAACTTTAAGTATACTATGTCCACAACATTTCGCTGGTCCACTAATTTAATCACTTTTCCAAAGAATGAAATAAGATTGGTGTGGCATGATCTGTGTTTAACAAAACTGTGCTGGACACTAGCTATAATTTTATTTGTTTAAAGAAAGTCACAGATTTGGGTTTTTTAATTATTTTTTTCCAGTATCTTCCCAGGTATTAATGTTAGGCTGATTGGTCTATCGTCTTCTGGGTTTCTTTTTGTTTTGTTTTTTCCTGTTTTGAAGGTGGAAACCATATGAGCTCTTTTCCAATCCTCTCCAGGATTTTTTTAAAGATATGGTACAGTACAACGGTTCTGAGATAACATCCGCCAATTCCTTCAGAAGTATGGGATATAATTTGTCAGGCCCTGGTGATTTATATTCAGCAAGTTCAGACAGGTGTTCTCCTACCATTTTCTTGCTTATTTTAATTTGTATTTCTAGTCTGTCTTTTTCAGTTGTGTTTGTCAAGTTGGGCTATAGTTTCTTTTTGTGTGAAGACTAAAGCAAAGAATGAGTTAAGCAGCTATGCCTTCTCTCTACTACCTGTTACTTCCTTGCCATCTTCTTTCTTTGGTGGACTGTCTGTTTCCTTGACTTTTTTCTTGTTATTTATATGTTGAAAGATTTTTTTATTACTATATTTGACTTTTGTTGCAAGTCTTTGTTCATTCTGAGTCTTTGCTATCTTGACTTCATCTTTGCAGATTCAGGCTATCTGCTGATATTCTGCCTGTGTCCCTCTTTCCATTTTATTTTATTTAGTTTATAGCAGAAACAAATTTTAGAGATTCTTTTTAGTCAACCAGTATTTAGGTTTAGTGAATTATTTTTCTTGGAACCTGGAAAAGAATGTTTATATTCGGCCACTCATACAAAACAATGGCATTCAATACAAATCCTTCTGGGCCATCTGTGTGGGTTGACGATTGCTCAGTCTGCAATTCTATTCAGAACCAATATTTTATTGGTGAAGAATGTTAATTCAATGTAAGGTGCTACAGAGCTCAGGTCTCTCTGCCATGATATTTAATACCTACATGAAGTTGTTGGAGAGCATCTGTCACTTTGAAGTGAGGTATCATTAACATACTCAATTATATAACACCATTCTGGGATGCAACAGAAATGCCATCAACATTTTGTCCTGATGCTTAGTGGCTGTGTGGCTGGGTCAAAAGAAGATAAGATTAGCTCCTGAAAAATTTATCAATGATTTATTGAATTTTATTCTGATTCAAAATTTGATTTTGGATGGGGGCATATTTCCCTAAGAGAGCAATTACACAATTTGGGAGTCCTGCTAGAACATCAGTAGAAGATTTTTTCCGAGCTTTGGCTGGTGCACCCATTAGACTCTTTTACGAACTAGGAGGTTCTAATCTAACCTCATTGACTTATCATTACCTCATCATTTAATTATATAATGCACTCTACATGGAGCTGCACTTGAAAGTGGCTCAGAAGCAAAAACTGATCCAAAACATGACAGCCTCTTTTCTAAATGGGAGAGAAGAAATTTAACAATGGGAAACCAAGGATACAGATGCTGCACTAGTCATTCATTCACTTCTGCTTCCAGTTCAAAGTGCTGGTTATAGCTTTCACGTATATGGCTCAGCCTCTTTGGCACTTACAACTTTAGCTTTCCAGCAAGACCTGTGCTTTAAGGCAGTATATTTCACAAGAAGCCAAGAGGTAAGAACCCAGCTTTCCAAGTGTTTGCTCCTAACTCTGGAACCCATTGTTCTCTGCCTCAAGGTTGACTCAGCTTTCCATCTTTCCAAGATGGGTAAAGTGAGAACCCAGATTGTTGGAGGAAATATGCTGACTTTGACCTTGGAGAGGGTTGTAAAGCACTGTGAAGCGGTATATAAGTCTAAGTGCTATTGCTCTTAATACTGCAGGGCGTTTCAGTGCTGATAATGGAAGGGTTGCCTTTACATAATTTTCTTTTCTGTTGTAATTATTATAAGCTGCCTTGAATCCTTTCAAGTAGTAGTATATAAAAACTTGCATAATCTGCTCCAATGTAATTTGTATTTCTGTCATGAAGTCTGCTGGCTATTCCATATATTATAACATACAAAGAAGAAAATACTTCCACATGAAATAAAAATATGTGTATATTGTTGATACAATATTTATACATGTTGTTTTTCATTCTGCATAAATATTAACCGGAGGCTTGTAAACAACCAAGGTTTTTCTGAGTAATTGATAAGCTAAACACCTCACTAAATCAGGGCCTTTTTTAACAGAAAACTGTACAGCTGGGTGATGTCAGAGGAATAAGATCCATCAGCAAGAGCCACCAGAAAATCAATGAATTTTTTGGCAAATAAACAATTCTTTATCCTGCAGTTATTGTTTTCCACATTTTGCCCCAAAGGTATCTTTCCACAGTACTCTTTTTGAGGAATAAACCTATAATATCCAATCTATCCACCAGACAGAAATCCCTTTGTTATTTCTATATGCTTTTGATTTTATTTACTTTATTGCTCAAATACTTCACTGTGGTTGTAACCTCATTTAACAAAAATAATATATTTAGAGACTCCTGGAAACATATACAGTGGTCCCTCTACTTACGAGCTACTCAACGAATTTTTCGAGTTACGAGGGGGAAAAGTGGCCCCGCCCTTACGAATTTTTTCGACATCCGAGTGATAAACTGGG
>JANHFR010005164.1:190644-201775 GCA_032468015.1 Mimophis mahfalensis | reverse complement strand
TAAGGTGAGGCTGGTGGGGTGGAGTGGCGGAATGCATTGGAAATGAATTAATTCATTTCCAATGCATTCCTATGGGGGAAAAAAAATTCGACTTAAATACAGTACATCCTGGATGTCCATTTTGTATTTCTGCAGTACTCTTTCATATCTTCTCTGGAACAATGCTGCACATTATGAAACAGTTTCTGCAACTACATTGACTGTCATAACTGCAGGATCACAGTAGTCCATTTTGTCTTATTTTCTTTGTAATAGAGAAAAAAGATAATACTGGATTCACACCTCCAAGTTCCAGGATTAGAATGTCTCATCTGAGATTTAAACGCGTGTTTCAATATCTAGAGCACTTGTTGGTTTTTTGGGGGTGGGTGGGGATATGTTTCATTCATAAAATAATCATCGAACAACTATGCCAGAATGGTGAGAAAAAGCAGGACCATATCTCTTCAAACTACTTTTTCATTTTTTTTGTACTCATAAATCTTAAGAGGTATAAAGAGAAATTAAAAAATAACACAAACTAATAAAAAAGAAAGAAAAGGGGAGAAGACAAAAATGAAAAAAGAAAAAAACTTCCAATATCTTTTGCAGCAAATACGATTACAAAGTTACCTCTTATTCTGTGTTAACACAAAAACTTACTTTTTCCCATTGTCTAATCTTTTTCCTAACCATGAAAGCCACAAGTTACAAGTCCTTGTTTTTTCAATTCATGCAAAAAATCTACAAGGAGTTTCCAATCAGCCATAAACATCAACACTGTCTTTTCTCTAATCAAGGACATCAGTTGAGTATCTCTGCAAGATCCATCATCTTCATCAGCTATTTCTCCATTGTGCATAATGTTGAGCCTTTCCAGCTTTGAGCATGTAGTAATCTTGCTGCAGTTGTCATATATAAAAACAAATTCCATGGGTTTTTTCCCCTGTTGTCTTTCCATTAATTCCAAAAGAAAATTATCTGGTTTTAATTGTACATTAGTCTTTAAAATCTTCTGAGGTAGTGTATATCCAAAAATGTTGGCTTTTTACGTGGTTCCATATATGATAAAATTTATACTTATATTTTGTTCACATTCCCAGCAATGGTTTGAAGTAACTTTATACATTCTAGACAATTTCTCTGATGACAAATGCCAGCCATACATCATTTTATGAAAAAACTGTCCTTAGGCTAGAACATAATGTAAATTTCAATCCTTCAACCAGATATTTTCTCCCTGATGCATTTGTATATTATAGCAAAAACATTTAGCTCACTTTATTATATATTCTTTCACTTGTTCTTTCTGCCTCATATTTCATATCTCATATTTCAACACGAAGTTATACATTTTAGCAAAACATGTTCATCATTTAGATATAATTTTGTTTCAAACACAATCTTCTATTGTTCAAAATTAAAATATCTTTTATCCAAATTTAAACCTTTCTGATAATAAGAAAACCATTGATAAGTATCTTCTTCTGTTCACAAGTCTCTTGTTTTAATTTTACAGTCCTCTTGAGAAAAGCCCAGTACATCACAATAAATTAACCATTTATTTTTACTTATCAATTCTTGAATTAAATGTTTCTTGTGCTCAGAGCCACAAAAGTGTTTTTTTGGGCACAAACTAGATTTATATTTTCTCCATTCTCTAAGAATGGCTGGTCTGAGATAATGATTTTTTAAAAATCCACATTAACTTTGGTTTTATGATGCCATAGATATCAATGTCACCCAAATCACAGATCATGTCCTTCTAATTGCAATAGCCCTCTATATCATCTATCCTTTCATTCAAGGTAAACAGCTAGCAACAAAGTGTAATTTCAAATCTACGCCTTTCCTTTGCATCTTGTAATACCTTATATTTAACTAAGATTGTTTTTGTTTTGCCATACAAATTTAGATATATCCTTCTGCCATTATTTAATTGGTATATTGATTATAAGAACTTGTATTTTCTAAAACAAGACATTATAAGTAAAACATTCATCCTAATCATTGAAATTATTCCCAACAGTGACAATTGTACATTACAAATAGTTCTCAACTTACAACAGTTCACTTAATAATTGTTCAACGGCAGTAAAAAACATGATTCGTGACCTTTTTTCACAGTTATAACCTTTGCAGTATCCCCATAATCATGGGATAAAAATTCAGATTCTTGGCAACTGGTTCATAGTTATGACCATTACTGTGTCCCAGGGTCATGTGGTCCCCTTTTGCGACCTTCTGACAAGCAAAGTCAATGGGGAAGCCAGATTCACTTAACAACCTTGTTACTAACTTATCAACTCCAATGATTCACTAAGCAGCTGTGGAAAGAAAGGACGTAAAATGGGGCAAATGTCTTGCTTAACAACAGAAATTTTGGACTCAATTGTGGTAGTAATTGGAGGATTACCTGTATCTCATTTTAACATATCTTTCTAAATTTCATTCCATAATTTAACATAGTTATTTTGAAATAAGATACAATTCATATTTGTCATAGCAGTAGCAACATATTTTACCTTCTTCTCAATCTTAAAATCAGTTTTATTCATCAATTCTGAATGGTCTTGTATCTTCATTTTTTAAATTAAAATCTTTATCTTCTTTTTATTGATCTTGAAACTTTGCTTCTTTAATTTACTCATTAAAATTTCAATTCCCTTTAAAGGGTCTGCCAAAACCAAAACCAAGTCATCTACAAAAGCTCTTAACTTATATAACTCTTTTTAAATCTTTAAACCTACAACCCCCACTTCTTAACTTATGACTCTCTTCAGTATTTCAAGAACTAAAATAAACAGAGAAGGGTTCCTTTTTGTATCTCACAGGATTGGTTAAATCACCTTTAACAGTTATTCATGCCCTTTGAGAGATATAAATCAAATTTATCTCTCTAAAATTCATAACTTTAATGAAGAAAGTCCAATTGAAACTATCCCAAAATAATAATAATAATAATGTGCATCTCAAAAGATCAGTGTTGTGTTTTTTGCATTATTTTGTTCCAAGTATTTGAAGATATCTAACACAGTTCTAATACTTTCTTTTAACTATCTTTTAGATAAAACCAATAAATTCTTGCCAAATTATATTCAGTCTTTCAGCCAAAATCATTGTAAATATGATGGCAGCTGGCATTGGCTGGCAGCCGGCAATCAGGGCCTCTGCATTAACTATGGCGGTGGCCAAGGGCCAGTGGCCCAGGAATGGTAGCCAGATTGGGTAGCACAAGACTGTGGCTGTAGCCCAGTGGTCCCTATGAAGTATTCTGCAAACCTAAAATAGAAGGCAGGGTAGTTGATTTGAAGCCATGGCCAATGTTCAGTAGTCCTCATCAGAAAACTTGGAGGCCATGTGGCTGCCTGAGATGCAATGGAAGGGAGAGTGGTGGCTATGCTAAAGGAAGCCTAAGGGTCCAGTAGCATTTGAGAGTTTGTTTCTAGGGTGAGGGCCTGGTAGCAGCTAGTGTCTTGGTCCTAGTGTTTGCTGCCCTTCACCCAGAGTGGGAGATGGCAAGAAGGTGATTGCTTGGCTACTTCAAAACGTCCTTGGATTTCAGGCCATGTTATAGGGGTAGAAACAGTGTTGGTATGTTGGTTGCACTTGTTGATGATGTCTGGTGAGAGCAGGATAGGAGTAGCGCATCCATCCTTGAGCTCCTTGACCTCTTAGTGGCTTTTGATACCATTGATCATGATATACCTTTGGGCTAGCTTTGAGGTTTGAGGCTGTGTGGCCCAGTCTTCTGCTGGTTTGGCTCCTTTCTCCAAGGTCAGTCCCAATCTGTGTTGATAGGGAGTGAGAGGTCCAGTCCATGGCCACTCCTTTATGGCATGCCACAGGACTTGGTATTCTCTTCATTCCTTTTTAACATCTACATGAAATCACTGGGTAAGATCATCTACTACCATAGGATGAGATGCCATCAGTACACTGATGATACTTAAATTTATATCTCCACCCCAGGTAACTCAAGTGACGTTGTTGCTGCCCACTTGCAGTTTCTGGAGGCTATGGAGGTCTGGATAAGAACTTATAATCATTATTTAGGGGGTGCAGTGGTTAGAACCATTATGTGGTGGTGCAGTGGTTAGAATGCAGTACTGCAGGCTACTTCTGCTGACCACCGGCTGCCTGCAATTTGGCCAATCGAATCTCACCAGGTTCCAGGTTGACTCAGCCTTCCACCCTTCTGAGGCCAGTAAAATGAGGACCCAGATTGTTGGGGAAAATATGCTGACTCTAAAACTGCTTAGAGAGGGCTGTAAAACACTGTAAAGCAGTAAAGAAGTCTACGTGCTATTGCTATTGCTATTTAGTAATGATACTGGCCTGTCGCTTCTTGCTAAAGTCAAATTTACAGCACTAGAAAATGGGAACGCATTAATGATGACAGGTATCAGCAGCTGGCACATCTGAAGCAGCAATGATTAACTAGAGGTCTGGAAAGGAAAATTACAATTTACGTTTATTAGTACCTTGGAATATTTTCCAGTATATGTGACTCTCATAATTTGCAATGGTAGTGAATATCTATAGCTCGGATGTAGGATGAGGTGAAGGTTTGTTCTCCAAACTTGTGGGTTGGTTTCCAAACATTTCATTACCAGGTTAGGTAACATCTTCAGCAGAGTTTAGGGGTTGTCAATGTTCTTCTGTTTCTAATGGCTTCAGGTGTTCTTTTAATGGGTTGTGTGAAGTGTCAGGTGTGAGTCATCAGTGAGAGTCTTTTGATGGGTCTTGTAATGAGTAGGGTCTTGTAATTAGTAGTTGAGGGACTTTTGGGAAGTGAAGTGCTGATGGGGGTCTTGCATGTGTTGGTTGAGGATTGATGCTGTCTGTGATTGGCTGTGCAACTGATTTTGATTCTGAGGGGTTTGTAAGCTGATTGTACGTCAATGTGTCTATTGATGGAATTGCTTGTGGAGTGCCAGACTTTGATGAATTTACCAGTGTGGCAGGTGGTAATATGGCTGATGATTTTTGTGTTGCTCCAGTTGAACTGGTGCTATTTGGTGTCGGTGCGGGTAGAAATTAAGGATTTGAGATTGTGGCATTTGATTGCCAGTCAGCGTTCAAAGATTCTGTTTTTTAATTGATGTGATGTTTGTCCCACGTACTGGTAGAACTTGTTGTATTGGTTGATTTTGTAGATTACATTGTTTATTTTATTCTTTCATATCTTGTCTTTGGTTCTGGATAATTCCTGGCAGAGTGTGGCTGTGGGTTTGTGGGCTATTGCTATTCGTAGGGGTTGGAGAATTCTGGCTGTCATTTCTGACACCCCTTTTCTGTATGATAAGGTTAGTTTTTGTGTGGTGGTTGGCTGTGTGGTAGGTTGTGGTTTGCGAAATATGAAATATTTTGGATAGCCATTATGGTGAAAGACCTCAAGCAGCCATTTCTTTTCTGCTTTTCTTAGTGTTGTGGTACTGTAGTGTGTCCTGGCACTTCTAAATAGGGTCTGGACACAAAATATTTTGTGTGCAGTGGGGTGATTGCTTGCAAAGGTGAGGATCTGGTCTGCATGTGTGGGTTTGCAGAAAGATACAGGTTTCCAGTTCTCCATTGTCTAGTCTACTTATGTTGATGTCGAGGAATGGGAGCCTGTTGTCTGCTTCCTCTTTGTATGTGAATTTGATCCAAGGGAATATGTTATTGGGTTGGTGGTGTGTTTCTTCCATTTGGGAGCATTCGATGATGACGAAGGTATCATCAACATAGCACATCCAGAATTTTGGCTGGATGGTGGATAGAGCTATGGATTTGAGTCACTGCATGACTGCCTCTGCTATTAGGCCAAATATGGGTGATCCCATCAGGGTACATTGTACTTGTTGATAGATGCTAGATTTTCTCATGACTATATATCACAGAGCCAGCTCTACTGTTGAGGCAAGGTAAGTAAAAAGGTAAGTAGCAAATGAGGAGGGAGGCAGGAGAAACCACCTAAAAGAACAACCATTGGTGCTACTTTCATAACTACGAACAGATACTATCAGCATTTTAAAGACTTAGGCTTTGCCTCTCTAGGCAGCATCACATGCAATTAGATTGATGCTTATAAATGTTCTAATTTACTTTTAATTAGTATTTCAGACCAAGTTTTGGGAACAGAAATTCAGACTCCATAACTGAATGACCAGGAAGCCCAACTGGGTTAACATGCAACTTATAGAAATGCATATAATTTTGCATGGATGGAAAGGAGGCATAAGGCTATCATATTCGGATCTAAAGTTACTAAATTGAAGCGACATCACTGAACGCCACATCAGTCATTGTGATGCTATGAAGCCACCACTGTTTACTGTTACTCAAACCTCAAGAAGTTGGAATGCAATCCAAAATAGCAGTGAATATTTGTCCTCAAAACCAACTACGCATATGAAACAATGTAGTCTGGAAACTGCATGCTACTAAGTGGAGAAGCATATGTGAGATCTGAAGGCTTCAAACCAGTTGTAACTCAAACCAATGCCATTCCAGGGATTAGACTTGATGGGGAATGATTCATTGATCCCCTAATCCCCCAAGAAGTAGCTGCCCACTACCCAACTTCCTGGAAGTTACAGTAAAGTCTTTTCATTTGACCTGAAGTTAAATATATAAGAAAATGCCCTGTAGAATAGAATTGTGTATCAAATATCTATGCAGGGAGAAAGTGGAACTGTCAGGAATCAAAGTATTGATCTCTAGCAAAAAAACGTCCTTAGTAGCTTTTGTGTAATGTCCAAGTCTCTCCTATGGGCATGAAAATTACTTCTAAAATATTGCTTTGCTTAGATCCATTCCAGACATCTCTATTAACCAGTGTCAAAAAAACAACCCAAACCCACATGAATTTTAAAAGCTAAACTCGATCAGATTCTATACTATGTATGCATTATCAGCAATAAACCATATGCTTGGTCTCATAGTGCTACTAAGATTCTACTATCAGCATTTGTACATTTTAAAATGTTCTTGAAAGGAATGGATTACAACTGGAAATAAGTTAGCCCATGTAATTTATTTATTACAAATCGAATAGGAGGGATTTAAAATCTCTCCTTGCCTTCTCTCTCTCTCTCCAGGAGTTGTTCTTTAAAAAACTAACACAAAACTGGAGTACAATCTTTTTTTAGAAAAATAAAAACTATTGCATAGGTTTATTTGATTTCTTTTTCTTCACAAATACCTTAAAAGTCTTAGGATCTTTTTATAAAACAGAAGCTCCTAGAACTGACATGGGAGGTATCATACCTAACAATCTTTTATTCATGCTAAATAATTAATGATAAATTCAGATCTTACACATCCTTACATCTAGAGAAATCCTGCAAAAAAGAAAAAAAAAACCCACCAAGATCATTGATCTGAAAAAAATTGGAAATTGCAACGTGAGCCAAAGGAGTTCCACTTTTATGCTTGTGTTCTATTAGATACTGATTTTTAAGCGTGTTCAGGGACCGTGGGATGTATTTTAAAATGCTTTTAAAATAACCAAGCAGTGTACTCTCTGCTTGTACGAGTGCAAGGGCAGGCCACCTACCATTTTGAGAGTGCAGAAATGGTTGACATCATTCTCAACCTGTCCGTTCGTTACTAGGAAGGTGATACTGGTTTTGCTTTGCGCCAGAGTGGTATTTTCCCTTCTGCTGTTTGAGTAAGGCAGTCTAGTCTCTTCATATTGTCTTATAATAAATACTTCCCTTCCAATTGGATGGTGCATTCTCTGGTGGGTATGCCTCTCCTTTGTCGTCGTCGTCCCCCCACCTCCTTTTTGACATTGACAGTCATTTCATTCTGGGCTGTTGGGCTGCCTGTCCAAAATATTAGGCGTTGACAGACCTGTGGCATTGGGAGCTTTGGGACTATTCAGTTTAACAGCTTCAACATAGGAAAAGGGAAAAGCTGGCTGTTTGCTTGATGATGGCTGTATGATATTTTAATTGGATAAATTGACAGCAGATCTACCAAATATCCTCTTCTAGCCCAAATAACAAGAAAAGGGTAAAACTGATGGTTAGGGTTTTGTGCGAACAGAATGGAAAACAATAGGCACTTGCTTTCCTGGCACTGGGGCAGTGAGCAGGGGAAGGGAGGGAAACCCAGTAGTCAGATCCTATGTTAACCACAGTCCAGATAGAATCCCTGGAGGAAGTGACTGAAATCAGTTTGAAAACCAGCTGGTTTATATGTGAAAGATGAGCTGTTGAAGACTTCAGTACTGAAAAGCTCCATTGCTATTTAACTTTGGATGACTTCAAAAAAGCTAAGCAAGATTGGATCAGGTTAGTTACTCAGACATAAGACTAGGAGTCTGAACTGGGAAGTAAAAATAAATAATATAATATAATTAATAATAATAAAACCAAGGCAAACTACCTTTGTATTTTGACAACAGCATAGGCATATCCATATATCTACAAGGACCTGAGCTCAGCTTGAGGTTGACTTTTAATAGCATTTAGACTTATAGCAATGGCACTTACACTCATATATCACTTCATAGTGCTTTACGGCCTTTTATAAGCAATTTAGAGAGTCAGAATATCATCCTCAACAATCTGGGTCCCCGACCTCAGAAGGATGGAAGACTGAGTCAACCTTGAGCTGGTCAAGATGGAAGGAACTGAAGTCCTGGCAATGTGAATAAAGTTAGCCTGGAATACTGCAATCTAACCACTGCCCCACCACAGCTCTTCCAAGTTCTTTAAAATTAGAACTATGATGCAAAAAGATTTACAGTGAGTTCAAGGGTCCTTAGTGCTCTCTAATCTTGGTTGTTTCCTTGCAGATGTTTCATTAACCCAAACAGGTAACATCTTCAGTGCATTAATGATGGTACCTAGTTTGGGTAATGAAACATTTGCAAGAAAACAACCAAGCTCAGAGAGCACCATGGACCCCTCATTTCAACCCTGAAATATTCTCTTTATTGGTACAGTGAATCAATCAAACACTATTTTCAGGATTATTCTCTGTCTGTAATCATGCAACATAAAGACATCAAGTTTTACTCACTGGTAACCTATGAGGTCTTTTATTACTAAGGTGTCCAATGCTTGAAGGATATCTCTGTGGGACATTGTAACCAGCCTATAGATTGCTTCTGGAATTAAAAAAAAATGTTGTATCTATACTAATAGTATCTGCTAACCCCCTTTGCTATTATCTGTAGCAATTAATAATTAGAATTGTTTACCCTCTTTTGGGGGGAGGGTAGGAAGATCATTGCAATTAACACACAAGCATATCATTGCAATTAACACACAAGAATTCCAGGAACAAATGGATTATTTGGATCTATTTAGTGTAATGTCAGAGTTAATATCACTCCAGTTGATGATTGGCCATGGCATCAAGATGCCTTGTTGATCCAACTGTGTTCAGACCTGATTTTGATATATTTGGCATGGATGGATCTATATCAAGGATTAGCAGAGAATTAGCAAGTCTTTTACAGTCCTGCTTGATGTCTCTTTTTTTTTTTAAATGGCTGAAAACTTCAGAAATCATCAGAACTCACAAACTTTTGGCAATCCATCTCCACAATCTTTCACAGTAACAATATAATTTTCTATATGTACTGTAATATATCTTTGCTGTTTTATTTTTTCCTATGTTTTTCTAGGCTTCCCTCCTTTCTATCCTTTCCTTCATGCTCTTTTATGTTTGCATGGTATATTCAATCAATTGAAATGATTTTAAAATGGGACTGTTATGGGACCCATTTCAAAGGACACTTTGAAATTTCTGTTAGTGCTAAAAACATCTTTGTTGCTAGAATTTTAGATGCCTGCTTATTCCGAGTATAACTCAACCTTTAAAGTGTGAAATGGCAAAAAGATCTGGCAAAGCAATGAACTCTCTCCCCACATATGAATCTCACTGTACTTTAAGATAATTTGTTGCACTTCTCTGTGTTATTGTCTTCAAAGTCATGGGTCAATGACATCACATTCTGACCCATCACGGGCACAGTTCCAGAGAAACTGGGTCTTTTGTAGTCTTTGCCCAAAACTCTTTAAGTGAATCCAAGTAGAAGTTATTTCTTTTCTTAGTCTCTCTTTGTTACCTTTCTCCTTATTTGTACCTTGTCTCATTCAGGAAAGTTCAAAGTGTTAGAACTATCTCAGTTCCATGTTAGAACCTGGCAACGTGGAACAGGGCTTACAAGAAGCTGAGAGGCCATTTCAATCATTAGCACAAGGTAGGTCAGATTAAATGTGTGGGTTAATGGCTCCCAATAATGAACAGCTGAAACTGTTCTTTAAGCACAATTTTTAAACGTTTTATAGAAAGATAATAGAGTGAGAGAACATAACAAAATATTAGACTGGAAAGTTAGATAAACAAAGTAAAGGAAGAACAATAAACTCTGTGGTAACAAAAATATGTTGGTCTACATAGCCCACTCCAAAAGAGTTTCTGGATGAACTATTACTCTAAAATATATATCAAGTATTTTCTTCATCCACCATATCTCACCAAAAGGTTTTCATTCATGATTACAGAATCACCCTGACTTGGGAATGCCATTCCAGGATCTTGTATTTTCTTCTTCACTAACCACATTCAACATTTATCTAAAATATTACCTTACTTGTTAAAAAAAATAAGTATGAGAGTAACAAGCTAAAATTGTGTAAATAATAACAACTAATAAAAGTGTTAAATAAAATCTAAATCTGATATGGTTTACATTTGATATGAATTACAGATCTGAAATATCTATGCATATTTGGAAATATAAACCAAAAATCTTCAGCAGTTGTTGTATTATGTTCCAATTTAGCCATAATCTATTAAAACAAATATCAGACCATTATATTGCAAGATCAGTTAAATGACAACAAAAACAAATCAATATGATTTACTGCAACCCCAATTTTTAAAAAACAATAACTTGATTTATTTGATTTAGGCGCCATCCAGTTCCAGAATCACTCCAGATGGCTCACAATGTGGCAAACAAAATAAATTACAATACAACTAAAAAAGATAAACCAACACCAAAAACAAATAAACAACAAGATGAAAAATCTGGCTGGCAACACAAAAACAAACATCAACAAAACCTGCAAAGGGCTCCAATTACCCTAACCAAAGGCCTGGAAAAACAGCCATGTCTTCAAGGCCCCTGGAACCACCCTATCAG
>JANHFR010005164.1:110691-121176 GCA_032468015.1 Mimophis mahfalensis | reverse complement strand
CCGGAAGACCACCAGCAACCAGTGCAAGCCACGCAGGAGAGGTGTCACATGGGCATGCTGAGGCATCCCATAAATAAGCCACGCAGCCGCGTTCTACACCAGCTGGAGCTTCCGGGTGCTCTTCAAGGGGAGTCCCATGTAGAGAGTGTTGCAGTAGTCCAACCTGGAGGTAACGAGTGCATGAATGACTGTACACAAGGCATCCCAGTCCAGAAAGGGATACAACTGGTAAATCAGGAGGACCTGATAGAAAGCCCCCCTGGCGACAGCCAAGAGATGGTCCTCTAAAGACAGCCGCACATCCACGAGGACACCCAAGTTGCGAGCCCTCTCTGAGGGGGCCAAGGTCTCGCCCCCAATCATCAAAGATGGTGTAAGATGACCAAACTGGGATGCCGGAAACCACAGCCACTCAGTCTTGGAAGGGTTGATTCTGAGCCTGTTTGTCCTCATCCAGATCGGAACAGCTTCCAGGCACTGGGACATCACATCAAGGGCATCACTGGGTTGGTTCGAGGTAGAGATGAACAACTGGGTATCATAAGGGTACTGATGATACTGCACCCCAAACCATGGATGATCCCACCCAACAGCTTCATATAAATGTTGAACAGAAGGGGTGAGAGGACTGACTCCTGAGGCACCCCACAAGTGAGCAGCCTTGGAGTCGACCTCTGCCCTCCTGCCAACACAAACTGCAAGCAACCCGAGAGATAGAAGGAGAACCCCCATAAAATGGTGCCTCCCACCCCCAACCCCTGAGTCGCTGCAGCAGGATACCATGGTCAATGGTATCAAAAGCTGCTTAGAGATCTAATAGGACCAGGACAGAGGAACAACCCTGTCCCGAGCCCTCCAGAGATCATCCACCAATGCAACCAATGCTGTTTCTGTGCTGTAACCTATTCTGAAGCCTGATTGAAATGGATCTAGATAAGTTGCTTCATCCAGGAATTAGGAAAGCTGACGGGCCACCACACTCTCTACAACCTTCACTAGAAAATGAAGGTTGGAGACTGGAGTATAGTTATTCAATACAGCTGGGTCCAGACTCGGCTTCTTGAGCAGAGGTCTCACTACCGCCTCTTTCAAGGTGGAAGGAAAGAACCCCTCACTCAAAGAAGCGTTAACAATCGCCTGGAGCCAGCCTCGTTTGAACTCCCGGGAGGCCAAGACCAGCCAGGAGGGACATGGGTCCAATAAACATGTGGCAGCACTGAGCTTCCCAATAATCCTGTTCACACCCTTGGGAGTCACAGGATCAGATTCCTCCCAGTTCACATCCTCAAGACTAGCCACCGCCAACCCCTTGGGGACCACCCAGGCAGAGTCCAAGCCTATCTGAATCCAATCAATTTTATCCTGCAGTTGTTGGACAAACTCTTCAGCTCTGCCCTGCAAGGGATCCCCACTCACTCCAGGATTTAACAGCGAGCGGGTCACCCTCAACAGGGTGGCTGAAGAATTATCTGCGGATGCAATAAGGGCGGCACAGTGCGCACACTTTGCCGTCTTTATCGCCATTAGGTAAGACTTGATATAAGTTCTTACCAGTGTCTGATCAGATTCGGATCTGCTAGCCCTCCAACTACTCTCTAGGTGTCTTCCCTGGCGCTTCATCTCCCGCAGCTCCTCAGTGAACCAAGGAGCCGCTCGAGACCAACGCCGGGTCAGAGGCTGCAAAGGCACAACTTGATCTAAGGCCCCAGTGGCCACCCTATCCCAGGCATCAACAAGAGCCTCGGCAGAGCCACGTGCCAGAGCCTCAGGAATAGTCCCAAGCTCTGTCTGGAACCTTTCAGGGTCCATCAGGCACCTGGGACGGAACCAACTGTTCGGTTCTGCCTCCCTGCAGTGGGGAGCAGCAGATCGGAAGTCAAGCTTTCCTCCTCTCTGAGGAGAAAGTGATCAGACCATGACAGGGATTGGATGTCTAAAACCCCTATTCCTAGATCACTTATCCATTGCCCAGAGACAAAAACCAGATCGAGTGTGTGTCCTCCACTATGAGTGGGGTCTCGAATTAACTGTGTCAGGTCCATAGCTGTCATGGAAGCCATGAACTCCCAAACCAACTGAGACGTTTCCCTAATAGAAGGCAGGTTAAAGTCCCCCAGACCTATAAGTCGGGAGGACTCAACCGCCAAACCGGTTATCACATCGAGTAGCTCAGGCAGGGCTGATGAAATGCAGCAGGGAGACAGGTACATTATCAAAAGGCCCACCTGCTCACCTTGACCACACTTCACAAAGAGCGACTCACCCCGTCTGTCGGAGGAACAATGGCCTCACGAGGACAGAGATTTTCCCTAATTACAACCATCACTCCACCACCCCTGTCCTGGGCTCTCAGCTGATGAAACACATGGAAACCTGGTGGGCACCGTTCAATGAGCGGGACCCCCCTCTTGGCCCAGCCAGGTCTCTGTGATACAAGCCAGATCCGCTCTCCCCGCTAAGATGGTATCATATATGAGGGGAGCTTTCATTAGATTAAATTGTTTTAAAGGTGTAAATACAAAGGTTATGTGCTAGACCTGTTATAAAAAGAGTTTGAGATTTTAAGTCTTTTTGACTTGTTAAAATCCTGCATAAAATCTTGCTATATTCAGTTATAATTATGATTCTCAGATAGCATTATCAGTCCTCCCTCCAGTGTCATTATTGTTATGCAGGTAGAACATGACCATCCTTACACTGGGAGTATCTCATTCTATGATTTCATAAAAAAGAAATGTAAGATTCAGGGGAAAGAATATGCAAACAAGAACAAGACACAAGTCATGTACCTCCAGAAATGTAAATCTTTAATCACCAAATGGGACAAGTGAGGACTGACATTTGGAATGAAGGGGGTAGACAAAGCAGTGACACGAGGATATCATCAAAGTGTACGAGATCTTCATTTCCAGGATCCATGGCTTTGGCAAGAATATTTGAGAAAGTGAGCTTAGACATTTTTTTAAAAAGTTTTATTCCCTTGAGAACATTGGGTCATTGTTCCTCTTTCTATCCAGTTACGAAAATCAAGGGCTTGTTTGAAAAGTTTAGTCTACAAACAATAGACTCCCAGTCTCTGCCTTAACTTTTAACCAAGGATGAAGTAGAAATGTTACTAATTTTAGAGTTACAAATTAAATCAATATGATTCGTCTGGGAGCTCTTCTGTTCCCAGATCCCTGTTGTCATTCGAAAACAGAAGCAGGACAGAACGCAAAGAAAAAGAAAGCTACAAAATGGAGCAACAGAAAGCTGAGAGAGAATGTCAGGAATGTTCCTTAGGTCTAGATCGTCTCTAACAGCATTAGCAATTTAGAACCTTTGCCTGAAACCTGAGTGATACAGGTCATTTCTAAATAGCTGCCAAAGAAACACTACAGACAGTTCACCCATTGAAACATAAGAAATCAATACTTGACTCCAGAGAAATCTTTCATTATTTAGTCCATTTTGCCTGAAGGCAACAGGTTGGAAAAGAGTTCCATCAATGATTGCTTCTTCCTTGTGGTCTCTGAGATCTATTTAAGCAGGTTCTGCATTTGTCCATTCAGCCCATAATCAGATAACATTGAAGGTATCAATGTTTGCCCTAGAAACATAGGAAAATTTAATGTGCCAAACTGAATCCAGGACATTAGAAATCATCTTTAAAAATATATCTCGGTAGAATCATGCAATAACTTAAAACTACAAAAGATGGTACATCAAAAGACTGTCTAGCAATTAATTACAGTGTGTGGATTTTTAAAATGTATTTTAGAAATATGTCTTCTGTGGAAAAAAAATAGTGAACTGGAGTTTTGAAGTAAAGCTCTTTTTCAATTGTTATACAATTTCAACTGTCTATTTACTCCACTAAAATATTTGAAAAATGTCAGATTTGGAAAGGCTACTTCATAGTTATTCTATCATACTATATTTCCTCTAATTATCCTGCAGACATAATTAGGATCCCCTCCTCCCCAACAATTTGACATCTTCGTTATGTAAATTCTATAAACGTAAGAAAAGAATAGTCACTTGAATCTTTTAGAGAAACTTGTGGGTGTGGAATTGGTTGTCTTTATCAGTACTTTGTTTCTAGCACTGAAATTGGGGGGGGGGAGATAATAATTATTCATCTTATCTTTTGTTTTGTTTTGTTTTGTTTTGTTTTGGCCTAGTTCAGGGGTCTGCAAACTTAAACACTCAAAGAGCCATTCGGACCTGTTTCCCACAGAAAAGAAAACACCAGGAGCCGATAATTTAACAACCAGTATGACTGGGTGGGCGTGGCCAACTCACATCACTTATTCCCACCCAGTTGTCTCCTGCTCTGGAATATGGAATGAGTCTCCATCCACACCACCATTCTCAGCCAGGTGAGGAGTGATGGGGAGGGCAGGGCATGGGAGGGCAGAGTCAGTGGTGGGATCAGCTGACAGGGAGCCACAGCAGAGGGCCGAAAGAGTCGCATGTGTCTCCAGAGCCACAGTTTGCAGACCCCTGGTTTAGTTGATCAAAAAAATTCCCAGAAGGAGAATGGAAACTTTAATCAGTGGAATGACTGCTTTTAATATTAGTGACTGGAATATTAGACTACAGACTTCCAGCAATCCACAGAATTTGGCCCTGTGTTTCCAAGCAACAAATGATACCAAACATGACAAGAATCAGTAAATTAGACAGGCCAGTGACTGAAGCCTAGCTAGACTACATCAGGCATTTTTCAAGGTCTGGTAAAATAAAGGTAGGGTTAAGAATCTGTTTACATCTCTACTACTGAGGGAGGGAAAATGCTTAGCTTGGTCTGGACTGTCCCCAGATTATAAATCAAAAGAAATTGGGGAGTGAATTTTTCACTATTTAATTTAAGAGAAGCTAGAAAACAAGTTTACTGTACTGCAAACTGCAATTCATTATCCAGCTAAAAATCGATTTTATCTAATATGAAGATCCCTGATTTATTTTCAGTGACATATGTTTAAAGGTGAATATTGTCAATTATTGAGATGTACCAGAAGACCCCCCCAAAAAATAAACCAAAGTAATTTTTGAACTTGAATCGACCTTTTAAAATGCCTGTGATATATGATTTATAATGCAGATATGTCAACAACATCGTCTGCATTTTTGAATCTCTATCTTGCTTTTTTTGCTTACATTGTTACTCAAGGAAGCTGACGTCAATTAAAATAAAATACAAAATAGAACACATGGTAATAAATGTAATTCGGTTAAAATTAAAATCTATACCATTAAAATCAATTAACATTTGAAAGCTTGGTGAACAATATCAATAAATATTATCAAATTAAACCTCCCTGCGGAATCATCTCCTTCTGATATAAGAAAGTAGGCACATTTCTAGCTGGAGAGGCAATCTCTCAGATAGGCAGATTCTATGTTATACCCAAAGGTCAACATTATGAAGGAGGTATTGGGAGCAACATTACCCAAGGCAGGAATTTTGAATGTATCATATCATGCTGTGAGAAGCATAATAAAGGGTTTCCACTAAGGTTTGGGAAGGTTGGGTAAAGGCCGAGTTTACATTAAAGAGTTTCTTTCAATTCACCTATCTGAGGGCAATCAACTGTTTCTAGTGCCTATGTCATATTGTACAATAAAAGTTCTCAGACACTTGTCATGCGGTATGAAGCACTTAGGAAGCTTCAGACAAATTTAAGTTCTCTAAGGGAACAAGACTGACAAACACCAACTCTAGCAGGAGATAACTGGCAACCAGCACAGATCTTTCAATATAGATTCCTTGTGCCACTTGTCAGCCTAGCCATCCCATTTTGCCCCGTTTGCAAATTTCAGGCACTTTTCAACAGTACTTCCACACCGAGGAGGTTGCAGTAATCAAAATACTGCAAAATCCAGTTCATGGATCACTATTACTAAGTCAAGGGAGGCTTGTATTTAGCCCATTCAAGTTATTCAAACTTATTCTTTATCAAAATATTATCTGTAAATTCAGTGAGTGAGTTGGCAACTTCAGCATGGATGCAAATACCATTCCAGCTAGTTTAGAAAGACAGAGTACTCTGTAAGTGGTACAATACAGTAAAAATATCTTGCCATCCCTGCCACAATGTAATAAAAATACTCAAAATTGGTAGAATCAGAAGATAAGAGTTTCTGCATAGTGGGATGACATTCTATAGAGTAACCTGATGGATAGAATTGGGCAAGGGTAATTCCTGGACGTGTCTCATCCAAGGTCACAAATGCTGTATATTGTAGGTATGTTTATCTGTTATTAAATTCTGAATAATACTAGTTTTACCAGCAACAGACCTGGCATTAAAAAGCAGGTCCCATCTTCAACATCAGTTAAATTTCCTTGGTTGACTAAAATCTGAAAGAAAAGAAGGTCAGCGCCCCACCTTTGTTTCCCTGATGTGTCCAGGTTACAGACTCCTAATGTATCTCCTCTTGCTAGTTACTCCTTCAATAGTTAGTATATCCCACTCTTCCACAGCTTTCTGATATGTCTCATATTGTTAAGCCATAATTAATGAAATAACAAACTGAAACTATTTCAATTGCCTTGCTCACTGGAGCCCCAATTGTCTCCTAATGGTCATGTATACAAATAAACAAGTTGGCCACTTAAGGGGCTATGTAGAGGTACAGTCCTCTTTACAATTGCTTATTCAGCAGTGGACCCATCAGAGGCAGACTCTTCACTCCACGGACATGTGTGATTCATGTCTAATTCTTAAATTTAAATAACTCCTGCTATAAGATGAGAGGCAAGTGGTTTTAAAGAGTTGGTACTAAAGTTTTTTTTTAAAAAACTAAAATTCAATAATCATCCAAACAAATGAGAAAGCTAAGGTAGGATATTTGAACAAATTTAAACAGTGCATACTTAGTTTCTCTACACAGCAACATGGAACTTCAGTTTCCTTTTCTTCCCCATAGAGGATGTGATGTGCAATGTTATTCCCTCCTCCTGGAAACAATCCTACAGATGCTGATGACTCTGTAGACTCCTCAGTTGACCCCAAGGAAACTTTTAAATTACTTGATCCATCAGATAATTGGAAAACAGTTTATGTACAAGAGATACTTGTACACATACCTGTATATTGCAAAGTACCTCTTTCAAAAGTCTTGTATGGCCCAAGAATTTATAATTTCAAGGTCAAGAAGAATTTCAAATTTCCAAGAGAAGCATCAGCATGATAACTGATCTATCTAAAAAAGGGTGAGGTATTAATATTTGAACTCATGAGATCCAGTGTAGTTCCAGTGTTAATTGAGCTGTTGGTATACTCCACCATGCAATTTTCTAATATCCAATCTATTTCACAGGAGTGTTGACAGACAAAAGATCTGTGGAAAGGGAAAGTATAAGGACTTTTTAAAATAAAATGTAGGAAAAAGGGGAAGCTTCTCATTAGGACTTCCCCAACAAAATTTTAGAAGTTGATGTTTTTCAACCAATGTTTTTCCCATAATGTTTTCACAAGACCAATTTGGATTTTCCTCCTATTTTCTGTGGCATGCTGAAAATTACACCATAGAGGAGTTGCTACTTTTCCTATAATGAAGATGGATGGTGGAAGGTTTTATTTGATCTTTAGTTCTGAAAGCAATAGAAATTTCTACACATTATGGAAATCCTGAGATCAATCAGTATCCCCAAGTGTTATAAAGAACAAGGTCATTTCACATTATGTTAAAAATGCACATACCAGTTCTGACTGCAAAATGCCATTATAATTTATTTGTGCCTGGCAATGTTGCTTCGGGTGGAATTAATATGAGCTTCTAGGCTAAGTTAGCATTATTTTCTGAGCTTGAAAAGTTCCTATTGTGCATTCATCATGTTACATCTGAGCCACTCTTCCATACTTTGTCCAACATAGTTGTAATTATGTATGAATACTAGTGCAAAGAGGTGAAGACATGTTAATGTATTTTCAGGGAGAGTTAGAATTTCATACATTTAGCTACTCTATTTATATTATTGCTAATAATAAAAAAGACAAAAAGACAACAACAAACAACTACAACTACAACTTATTAATGATTAATAAGGAAATTTATTTATTATTGAGATTTATATGCCGCCCTTCTCCTGAAGGACTCACTTATTAAAAAATGAAGTGAACTTTGACCACAACAAAATATTGGCAAGCCTTTTCCCATATTAATAGATAGTGGTTCATAAGTGGAGCATAAATACAGTTCACCAATTCAAAATGTAACATTGTATGTGAGACAGTCTTTACATCAATGTAAAACTATACTCCATATCTGGTATGTCATAGAGTATTTTCTTATTAGAAAAGAAGTACAACACAAGAATCCCAGTGAATTCCAAATACTAGCTGGGGAAATCTGGGAATTAAAGTCCACACATCTTAAAGTTGCTAAGTTTGAAAAACTATTGACCTAAGGCAACAATCCTCTTGTTCATTTGCTCAAATCTTTTGATGACAAGGGAAGGAATTTCTTTTGTGAAGTTGGATCAGTCTGTACACATTCATTATTATAGTATGAAAAATAACTCTCACATGCTTACTTTGCTTTACAATAACATATTAACATATTTATGAATATTGAGTAAACTGGGAGCACCATAGGGGAGGTCCCAAACATGTAAGTCAATGTATCTTTCATCATTTTACACTTTCAACGTACTGAGGATAAAATCTATCCCTTATTAAATATCCTCTGAGGAATCCAGAAAATCTTGAAAGAGAATCTTTTGTTGAATGAAATTCATCTTCAGATCAAAAGATACATATTTTATATTCCTCAACATACCCATTGATTGTAAAAACAGGATGTTCCATCTCTGTATTCTAGTTTTCCTATAAATTGCTAGTGTATCTATATTTATAAAAACAGAATAAAAAAACTATATGATTTTAATCAGTGAAAGCTGTCTCCAAGAATAATAATTTTAGAGAAGTCTCAGAAGATATGTTACCTGAATACATTGTCATTTAGCAGTTTTAAGCTATTGAAAATATTGTGTGGGGTTGCATTTGCTTTAGAACTATTTGTGAATATAAGCTGAACTAGATATTAATGCTATTTTTTGAGAAAAGAAAGTTTTATCTGTAAGCATCAATTTCTCATGGGAGAAAACAAATTTAAGCTTCTTTCCCAACAACATCCAAAATGTCTTTCAAGAAACAGAAATCAAGATATCAACCCAATAGCAAGGTTAAAAATATGGGAAGTTACAACCTCCTTCTTCATAATAATATTACAGTTTTAAACTGTAATATTGGAAATTTTCCTTCCCACAACTTTTGGGTATCCTATTAATCTGTTTAAGGAATTCAGTGGGGATTAACATGTGCATATTACTCAAAATATATATTGGTTTAGGAGTAACATTTATTTAGGCAACGCGTATTCTCACCACAAAACATAGGTTACTAGTATCAAAGAATACTGAAAAAAATCAGCTGGAAATATTAACCTCAACAAATGTAGAGATTTATCTAGGAATAGCTATTCTGTGATATTAAAACTATATCATATGAAATACTTTCTACACATCGAGCAAAACTCTCAATAGTAAATCCAGTGCAACAGACTGAATATCTACTATATTAATTAATAATCTGATGTCATTCCTTGTTTCAAAGACCTTTTATAAAACTTGATTTTATAGGATGAAGGAAATTTATTTTGAAGTTTTCACACCAAAAACATTATCAAAATATTAGCATCTACAATGAGTTCAAAGGGTGGTTTGCCTCATCAGCAGGGACTTTATTAGCCTTCAGAAATCACTGTTAAAAATCATTTTAAAAATCAGGAAAATATTCATTCAAAAAGCCATAATTTAAAATCTCCAACAGGATAGTAGGAATGTTATCTTATCCAGCATAAGTAGCCCTCATTTAATGACTGTGTGGGAAAACCCAGCCCCACCCTGGAAGAATAAAATATTTTGGGAAATATTAAAAAAGGCAGGATAAAATATTTCCCCTAAATATTAAGGGAACCAGAAACCAGCCCCAGTTACACTGCCCCAAGCAGAAACTGAGGAGGCCAGTTTCAGAAGATCAGAGTTAGTAATCCATTCAGAAAGACTGCGTCAAGACAGAAATTCAGATAAGCAACAAACAAAAGGTTGACAAAATTTGCCTAGGGTTTTCATTTTCTCTTTTGCCTATAGAGTCAGCTATGACCCCTACATAACCCCCATAGGAATCTGACAACAGTCAATAGAATATTAAAGGACATGTTCTTGCACAGGAACCGGAAGCTCAAATACAAAGCCCAAAGAAGGCATAAAAACCCAACCCTCAACTCTATTTTGGCAGCTGTCCCAGAATCACACAGGGTTGGTGGTTCTGCTTCATCAATAAAGAGAACCTCTCTTTCCAATCAGCCTCCATTTTATTTCCAGTGCTTTTCTCCTGGCTTGGTACTGAACTAGATGGATTTTTCATCCAACACCTACAATTGGTGATGGCAAATCACATGACTGAGGATTGTGTGTGTGTATGTGTGTGTGAG